>OMKK01030008.1:24672-39431 GCA_900302305.1 Polymixia japonica | reverse complement strand
CACACACATATATATATATATATGTGTGTGTGTGTGTGTTATTAATTACAATTACAATTAATACAATATAATTAATACAATATATATTTGATATACTTTATTAAATCCCCTAGGGGGAAATTCTCTCGTTGCCCTCTTGTTGAAGCGCTGGCTCGGTCTGCCTGTGAGGTGTGCCTGGAGCTGGTAGAGATGAAGTATCTTACTCGAGAATACTTCAACAGGTATGACAGCACAGGGGATCGAACCCAGGGCCATCATTGTTGGAGAACAGTCTCACTAACCTCTAGGCCATCCTGTCACCCATAATAAATGTATATACTGGCATCATATAAATCCCTGTTCAGATTCTCGAATCAGATATTCCTTATTCAGATAGGTTGTTAATCACTACTTTAATTAAATGTATGTTAGTGGTAATAGGAACTTTTGAGCAGTAATCTCGCAGAAAATTCTTGTGGACAGAAGCGTCTTGTAAACCCTGTCTAAAAAGTACTATACTAATAAAGTTTATTCATATTATTAAAACACTTAACCCCAGGTATTTGACACAAATTCTACACTCTCCAGTTCAGTCAGTTTCGGTCTCCTTCTCTCACCTAGCAGCCAATGTACCAGTCCACCGCCTGTCGGAAGGCCTTGTAAATGACTGGACTGAGGGAGCACACTAGTCCCCCGCCCCGCCACGCCTGGGCCTTGTCCCTGTTCAGGTCCCCCAGGCAGGTCCACTGGTCCTCGTACGCCAGGGACACACACCACTTGGAGTGGTCGTAGTGGGACCAGAAGAGGACCGGCCCGGGGAGCTGCACCCTCTTGATGTTCATGGCGTGTTTGGGGAGGGAGCAGTTAGAGGGCAGTTGGTGATACCCTCTCTGCCAGGACTCTACCAAGAGGTCGGTGTCGAGGACCTGGGCGACCCAGCCTGCATAGATGTCTGAACGGAAGCCGGTGAGGTGTTCAGTTTAGTTGTATTGTCACACAAACAGCATAAAGGACATAAAGAAAACGCTCATGGCAAGTGAGGAGAAAGCCTGCATATAATTAAAAAAACATATTTCTATATTATATTTACAATCTAAATCTATACAAAATCTATACACAAACGCAACTTAGAAAACAAATTAAAATCTAGTTATATGAAATATAAGATATGACTTTGAATTTTGGACACCATTTTGTTAACAGCTCTGGGCCCTCGCTGCCCACTGCTATTCTCCATCAGCTAAGTGGAATATGTTGTCAAATATATGGCAATATACGGTGCTGTATATGCTGTCAGTTTGTGTAAATGTGTACTTACTGCATTATATTTCATACACGTCTTTATTTACGTATTTATATCTGTATTAAAGTGCTGCCTTCACCAGCCACATAGTGATCAACGAGGTCAATGACGGTTGATGGCGCCGGTTGAAACTGACTCGTGTCAGCTAAACAGATATTATATAAAAATGAGAAAGACCCAAGGAACACGGAAAATCTCTTACCGTCAACAAATTGTTCTGATTTGACAAAATTCACAAACTTCTCTCCTCCGGCTGAGAGAAGATGTTCAATTCTCTTATTGGAGGGTGGCAGCGGTTTGGAGCCCTTGCATAACTGGGCCAGCAGTGCCAGGTCGGACAGGAACGAAGCGGGCACAGAGCAGTTATACACACGAGGGTAAAGGTAGACCATCTGCTGTGCTGCAGGGAGAGGAGCGTCCAGTAGAGACAGAGATATAAACAGAGATATAAGACATGTTAGAAGGCTGATAATGGTGATGCTTTCTTCGCGAGGCTATCTGGGCCTATGCTGCGAAAGAGCTCGCAGAAATAATATGCACTGATATGACGTCGTAGGACGACATAAACGGGCGGCGTTGCGAGAAACAGAGTTAAAAAAAAGTATATATTCGCGCGCTACCTGGTGACAAAACAATTTAGTTGAATTTCGAGACAACATTGGACCAATGAATGGTCGGATGCCTTGCAGGGTTGTATTAAAGGTGATATCAGTAATATGTTCAAATCAAATAAAAAGTCGAATTACCACATTGTATGGTAAGATATAGTATAACGGTGATGGTCTGAAAGGTTCCCCTCCGTTCCCCTCGGTTCTCTCTCTGTTTTGATTGTTTCCCTCTACTCTCTGGTCTCTGAAACTCTCAAACAGATCCTTCCCTCAGCCTGCGCAAGCTGGAACGCGTCTTGTTTTTGTTCGTTAGTGTATTTCACCTCACTAGCACTAGTCAGTAATGTCTTAATATCTTATCTTAGAAATAGCGCCTTTACTTTGGAATTTATGTAGTCCGCCTTTTTATTTCTTGTAGAAAACAGACGATGGCGGACAGCGACCAAGGCAGCTCTGGCATAAGGTCAACAACGCTTCAATATAAGCGTAAGTATAAGGTTTCCCTTTGCTAGGCGTAATAAAGTAAAAGTAGTTTAAAGTAGTTCATGGTTTGGTCACATCTCCAACCAGCGAGGACGCTCACAGGAAGTGACGTGATAATTATGCGCTGAGCAGCGCGTCCGAAAACTGCTGTTTATTCACACAGAAGTATGTTGAACGACAGTGCACATATTGGGTATGTAGTACAGTGCGTGGCATGCGATTTCGGACGCAGCAAGTTTCTCTACTCGTTGATGAAATAAAATTGTGAGAGAGAGACAGAGACGGATCCATTTTCTCTTTTGGCACCGATCCTATTGACGCTAGAATCGATCTTCAAAACGAGACGTAGTATCTGTACTATCGATGCTTTTGGTATTGATCCGCCCACTCCTAACATTGACCATACACGGTCCAGCCATATACTAGGTTTTGACCTAGTCTTGTGTCCTTTCATCTGACAGGTATTATCAAATAAAGCAAATATAGTTAGGTAAGTAAAAGTCATACAAGGATGTGTACAGAACTGCCAAGGCCGATTGCTTCACAGACATTCACTCACCTATGAGGGGGAACTGTCCATACTTGTAGGTTACACAGAGAGCTGTCTGTCCATTGACTTTACCAGAGGAAGGGTAAACGTACCCCCTCTCAGGGAAAGATGGGAAATGGGGGATACTGTGGGACAGCCAGAATCCTTGAAAGTGGTCGAAGAGCAGCACCCCTGCAGAATATACACAACAAACCTTTTACACACCAGCGTATGCGTGCATGCATGCAGACACGTGTTTGTCGAACCCGAAGTCATCTGAAGTTACACAATGATCTCGAGTCAACAGCTGTTATCAGACGGTTACTCTTTACCCCGCGTCCACCCCCTGACCCCACAGTCACACCGGTCTGCTCTTCTCTCTCATAAGAGACATTCCTACTGACACCGGAGCTGGATACGTTAACGCAGGTTTCCAATTCAAGTCTGGAAGGCCTCAGACATGATGGGATAGGAATTTTAAAAGATGTAGACATGAAGACATTAAGATTGGGAATGCACAAAATATTCTGGCTAAGCGCGGAAAAAATGGTGTTGCGCAATCCCCATACACGTACATATTTGATGTAGATGTAGACCCAGTGTCAAACTTACATGTGATATTTGCAAATAATAATCTCCAGCTATAGACTATCAGCATGCCCAAAACAATATTAAACACTGAAAAAGTGAAAAAGTCCAGTCAGGTCTGGAAAAAGTATGACATTTGTGAAATGGAGAATGTGTAGGAACCCGTACTGTACCTTTAGTGTGGCCATATTCTTTGACGTAATCCAGGACCGGTGGTGCATCATTGTACAGCGCATAGACTGAGCTGTTAGACTGATGAGATACTAGTTATATACAAGACAAACTGCAGCATACACCATTAAAGGTATAATCCTTAAGGGTGCATTATAGTCATAGGATATTATTAATCCTATAATCCTTTATCCTGCTTTTTTATGTTCCCAGTCAGATACAACCCTGACCCTGCCCAGAGATTTATATGAAACAATCTACAACAGTTGCTTCAAAACTGCTAAGTCACATGGAAAGAGTTGCTGTTTTGTTTCCTCTGCAGCTACGTCCAGTTCCTCATGAAACCGTTCAGTTTCCTCTGGGACCCTGGGACCAGAACCAACTCTGTCAGATGTAGTTATACCCAGAGCTCTGATTCCCTTGGTTGCATTTATGATATACACCTGATTTACACACATCACAGCTCTGCTTATGCCTTTATGTATAAAAACTCACACACATGGCAAGAGGGAACACAATTTCACCTTGTAAGCCTGTCCTGTGTAAAGCTGGTTCAGTGTGCTTCCTATGGCCCCTTTGCTGGTGTTGACCATGAATTCACTCATCCTCCAGTTCCCTACTGAGGAGTCCAGGTACATGTACTCCACCCCACTACTGACCTCCTCAATCTTATACTTGGGCAGTTTGTAGATAATAAACCTGCAGTGGTAAGAAAGGAATTTATAGGTTTTTTTCTGCATTCATGAAACAGGATTCAGTGGATTTTGAATCCACGGTGGCCCTGAAGTACACAACACAATGGTAAAACTGAAAGCACAACAACAAATTGCAAAACTGCAAATAGGAAAACACAACGGCAACAACTAAACTTAGAAAGGGTAGGTACCTAATGACAGCAATTCCTCCTCACTGATTGGATGCACTGTCTGTCATGTCTGGGTGAATAGAAAATAGTCAGGCAGATATGGGCAGAATAAGAGCGCGAAATATATCACCTTTAAAATATGAATTCATCATGTGTCAGAGCCCTGCCCTATTTCTCTCTCCCTGGTGTCTTTTTTGTGTATTTTGCTTCTATGTTTCAGGTTAGTCCACTGAAGTGAGGCAGCAGCGGCCATGATTGCCAGTTGCAGACACCTGTGGGCGGGGCTATAAAGATACATGTGGGTGGGGCTACAAAGATACCTGTGGGCAGGGCTATGAAGATACCTGTGGGCGGGGCTATAAAGACACCTGTGGGCGGGGCTATGAAGCCCATGAGGCCTCTGAGTGTTCCCTCTCTCACTTTGGCCATTGACGTGACCGGTTTAGTTTGGTTTTTGGTTTGATTTGTATTTTGCCTTTGACACTTGCAATCTTTCACTGATTCATCACCTTACTCACATACTGATTATCCTGACTGGACCCACACCATTCTATTTAGTTCTTGTGTTCATAGTTCACTTTATAGTTTGAATAAAACTTTGGTTAACCATTAAGCATGTCTTGTTCCGTCATGGTTTTGAGCCAGTCACGACACATTTGGCTGAAACAACAAAATTACATCTGACTATTTAGGAGTATGTCTATTATCTAGAAAAAGTCCACTTTAGCCTAGGTTGAGCTGCGGGTGAAACGCTTACCACTGACCAGTCTGGTCTGTAATAAACTTTTATATAAACCAATCAGATAATACTAACTGGATGAATATGGAAAAACAGGTGCACTGTTCAGAGATTATTGATCTGCCCTTGTTTTTTTGCAAGGCAATGCTGTGCAACATACAATTAAATCTTTTGAAAGTATGTTTAATAGCTGTATTTTCCATTCACCCAATCAGTGCATTCAGTGACTAGGAATCATTGTCGTTAGGTATCTAGCCTTTCTGGTTTGAGTTGTTGCTGTTATGTTTTCAGTTTTGTTGTGGTTTGCATTTCAGGGCCACCATAGATTTCCATTGGAAGAATAAAATAAGTAATTTAGCTCACAGATCTTAATATCTATTTCATTTCTTAGCATATGTTATCAGAAATTAGTGAAGAAGAGGTGCACTTTTTGCCTGCTTGCCTGCCAAAAGTCACACAAAGACACTACAGTACCACAATGGAAATACATTATATGATTTAAATGTGTCATGCTGATAGCTATTATACTGTAGACCTTTCGGTATATTATATTTAATTTTTCAAATAATCTCAATCAATCAATCAATCAGTTAATCAATCAATCAATCCACTCACCAATCCACCGGCTCGCCAGCTTCATTTCTGCAGGAAATCTCTGTCCTACATGTTGGGCAACAGGAAAACACAATAATAAGACCTAAACGTAAACTAAACCGTGTGACCATCTTTAACAAATGCCCTGAGTGAAGTGAACAAAAAAGGGAATTTGAAATCAACGTTCAAGTTTTGTTTCATGAATGAGCAACTGAAAAAGTGAAAATGATACAGCTGGCTGGAGATTCAAAACAGGAAGTAGAAAAGTGGTCTTATGACAGGGAAACACCCCGTTAGAGACTAGGGATTTCACACTGAAGAGAGATTATTTTGACAGTATTAAATTAAATCATAGGATGATTCAACAAATCTTATACCTTTATTCATCCAGTGTTAGCTTTTGCAGCATGTTTGCTCTTTTTCAGTTCACACATTCACAGTACACAGTACACAGCACACAGTACATAGTACATACAGTACTCAGTTTCATCAGTTGCACATATTCACACCTGTGAGTTACCTAGTTCAACCAGTCTACCACTGATAGCCAATGAGAACCTGAGCAGTGGACCAGTGATCATTTGGTCACAGGAACCACTATTTTTAACATTTAGGTTACTTACCCAACTTGTAATTGTTATAGTTGTGGGTATTGAGACAGGGTCAAAACAGTCCCAGTGCACCGCTGCCAAAACAGGTACATAGGATTGGCCAGTCTTAAGGCAGTGAACCAATCAATCAGTTACAGCAGTTAGGCTGTACTCTTTGGGAATTAGCCCTTAGTGAGGCAGGATTTTCAACAGTGCATTTTGGATTCTGTAAGACAAAAGAGAGAAACAGGTCTCAAATGATGAGCAAATTACAGTGGGACTACTTCACTCTTTAACAGCTACAAATCCAACTATTTAATTTAAATATCAAAGGCACATAACAAGGGTGCACAATATCAATAAACCATAAAGATGAATGATCATAAACATAAATAATTATTAGCCATTGAGGAGTTGGAGTTCAACGGATTAATATTAAGAAAGGAAGAAAGAATTAACTTAAGAGAAAAGACTTTATAACTTTATAATAAGGAATAAACGAAATCGCGGGACTTTAACTATGATCATTGGCATTATCATTAGAAAGCCCGCATGAAAGGCACATGATAGGCTGAGCGAGAGAACTCCCTTGATGTGGGAGACTGAGCGCAGAACACCAAATTCTCAACGGGATAATTAACTAGAATCTGGTGATCCTTTGTAGTTTCGAGTTGAGAGAGGATACATTGGAAGCCAGACCAGTCAGTCTGCTTGGCTTGGCAGCCGCTCACCAAGATTCCAAGTGCGTTACGTGAACAAGCACACCTTTAACTGAACACGGGTCGAGAGAGAGAGAGAGAGAGAGAGAGAGAGAGAGAGAGAGAGAGGGAGAGAGAGAGCACGGACAGGAGAAGCATTGCAGGGAATTATTCACACTAATGTTTCAATTGAAGTCAGGAAACATAAAACCTCTAATAATGGGTCTATGATCATTAATTCTCAGCAGGCATGTTCACAAAGTTTTCACGCAACTGTTTGTTTAAGATCTACTGACACATTGCCCCTAGAGTTGTGTACGGAGTGCACCACCCTCTCTACAAAATCCACCTCTCTCTAGCAACACAGCACCTCTCGCTGGAGACGGGACGGGGTCTTTGGAGAACAAACGGCAGGACACCTTTGGGAGAAAGATTGATTAGAAAAAGAAGATATCATGGCAACTGCATCAGCTCAGGTATACAACTGTATTATGTTCTAAACAGCAGGAAGTTTCCTGAAAAACCAGAAGATCATTTCATTTTCATTAGTTCTCATCAGTTTAAATAAATAATAATAAACAATTAAATAATATTGTGTCATTGGTGGGGTCAGTGACCATGGAGACAAACCACGATCTGTCTTTCTGAGGACAAGCCACTGGTTGCGTCTACTATTTCTGAAAAGTAAACCATTTCTACAGTAGATCCAAATGCAGTAAATTACCAATAATAGATTTGTACTTTTTGTATTCTATTCCTGCTTTTCTTTTCTATCCAGTGATTCAAATTCATATTTTAAGATGTCCTTTTGTTCACTAAGATTACTCTATTCAGATTGCTGTCAATGATCCAATTGGAAAAAGCTAACAATAAGAAATTGTTATTTTCTACTTAAATCCAAACCTTATTCTTTCTTGTTATCTCTCTTATTACTGCTGTCAATTATACATGACAAAGATGGATGGACGTAAAACAAATTGCTAAACACTACTTACTGTGTCAATATGCAATCACTAGACACTGGAGTTACAATATGTCTCTGATCTCACACACATGTGCAGAACGTGGAGTTTGTGCGGACAGGCTATGGCAAGAACATAGTTAAGGTGCTGTACATCAGAAGACTGGGGAGCCACCATTACATCGTCGAGTTGAAAGCCGACGTGCAGCTCACACTGAAGACCCGTAAGGACTACCTGATGGGAGACAACTCCGATATCATCCCCACTGACACCATCAAAAACACTGTCCATGCCCTTGCCAAACTCAAGGGGGTAGGTATCCATCTGTGTTGAAAAACTTAGAGAACATGTCAATTTAGCTTAGATTGCAGTCTCAGGCACTGATTTAAAAGCTTTGGCTTGGTATATGCAAATATATTTGGATATACAGTATGATTTACTTAAAAACTAATTTCCATTTACATCAACAAAGGGTGTTAAATATACTTTGAGGTATCAAAGTTTTTTTTTAATGCAGCTAATACGTTAATAACATTATAACATATTTCCCATGGTACTTTATATTGTAAGTGAGGCTAAAACGACAATAGCCAGTCATTCTGTTGTGGGTCTGTTGTGGGTCTCTTCAGGTAAAGACCATTGAGCAGTTTTCCCTGGACATCTGTCATCATTTCCTGACGTCTTTCAACCATGTGCTGACGGCCAAGGTTCACATGGAGGAGGCTCCATGGAGAAGGTTGGAGAAGGTATGACATGGAGTTTTGTGATCAGTCCAGGGTAAAATAGCAGTTGAACATATTTTTAATATTGTTGGACTAAAAACATATATTTTTTAAAATTTATTTTGTTTTAAAAGTAAGTAAAAGTTTTGCTACCGTATATGCAATGGATCCTCTATTCAGACTGTTTAAAGGGATAGTTTTTTTGTTTTTAAAGTAGGAGGTGCTACTTGATCGCTACTTGATCCCATAGACTTCCAGCAATTGAGCTAAGCTAACCGCTAACCATAAGTTAACCGATTCCTTTAGACGTAATGTTCGTTTATATATATATTTGGTATGTAAAGGTAAATAGTCCCCTATCATTATTTAATAATTTACTGTTCAATGATCCCTTGCATTATTTTTTGTCATATTTTTTGTCCTTTTTTTGTGTGGGCCCACACCTTTTGGAAAAATACTTAACTATTGATTTGTCTATCTGTATAGTTTGTCTGGAACATACCCCAGAGAGACCACATCCCTTTACAGGTGTTGCCTATAGTAATGACACCCAACCACATATATGGACTATGTCAGTTAATATTGCATGGTGCGTTGAGAAAGGCCGAACTATCAGCACTGTAGCACTAAATAAATCAATGCCGAGGTGAATCTGTGTGTGCGGGACTTCTGTTCTCTAACAAATAATCAATAATCCAACATATTTTTTACATGGCTTACCATTTATGAGTGTGATGATATTCTCATAGAATCTCTTTTTTCCCAAGAATGGAGTAGAGCATGCACATGCATTCATCTACAGCCCAGAGGCGTGGCGTTTCTGTGACGTTGAACAGAATCTCAGTGGTAAGCAGATAGACATACAGTCTCAGTCTGTAGTCTGTAGTCGGTGTCTGCTTGTCCAAAGCATTCATTGTGTTCATAACACTCCACTAAACCGATGCACAGCTGATACCAAACCACTGTTGTTGTTTTTGTTGCCCTAAATAATATTTTAATTGTGCACCAAAGCCTATAAGATAATTCAATCTGGAGTGTCAGAAGTAGAAAAAGACTTAAGTAATTCAGATTCTGATGATTCTGTTTTCATAAACTCACAGGTGTCCCAGTGGTCCACAGCGGGGTCAAAGACATGAAGGTGCTGAAGACCACCCAGTCGGGCTTCGAGGGTTTCCTCCGAGATCGTTTCACCACCCTGCCTGAGGCAAAGGACAGGTGTTTCTGTACCTCCATCTATGCCAGGTGGCGCTACACCAAGGTTCAGAACATCAACTTTGATGCTGCATGGTAATTCCACAGTAATGACCTGTGACCCGTGAGAAGGAACATTGCATCGATGGGTTATAAGGGTCTAAGATGCAATGTGTGAACCATGATTTCAAATAAAAATGAACCAAATTTGAGCAAGAATATATCTACAGAGGAAGAGCAAGTAAAGTTAATTTGGAAGTATTAACCAACTGGATAAGGGATGGTTCATTAACACAAAATAGAAGAAAAAAGGCATAAAAAATGCATGGGAGTAGGATGTGCAATCCGGCAAATTCCTAAATCTACTGATAAGCAACTCTCCTTGTAGGAAATCTGTGAAAGAGACGATAATTGAGAAGTTTGCTGGCCCATACGACCGTGGAGAGTACTCCCCCTCTGTGCAGAAGACCCTCTACGACACACAGGTGTTGATCCTGGATCGAATTCCTGAGGTAGGCCTACATATCAAATCAGGAAGGCAATAAACACACACACAAGGCAATGGCCTCGCATCCAATTCCAGTGAGATAAGATAAGATTTTTAATTATTATACATTTATATAAACAATCTCTTATATCATCCATACTAAACTCACACTTATGCACACACACTCATCTTCGCAATACATGTATACATTCACAGTGGCTGTTTGTGTGAGTGTGTATGGATTATCAAGGATAATTTGTGCACTGTATCTGTGCCATTGGCTCAAAATGCTCTAGGTTGAAACTAGCCCACATGTAGCAACACGATGTACTCAGGAAACTGGTTGGTTAGGACTGCTAACTGTCTTTCAGGTGGAGGAGATAGAGATTGTCATGCCCAATCAACATTACTTCACTATTGACATGACCAAAATGGGCCTCACGAACAGGGATGAGGTAAGTCCAGTAGGTAAACATTCTAGTAACACTACAACTAACCCGTCTACATTGTTCAATCCTTACACAAATAAATGATTGCCATGTTCTGTTGTCATCTCAGGTTCTTCTGCCACTGGATAACCCCTCGGGGAACATTACAGGGACAGTACGCAGAAAACAACTCGCCAGACTGTGACGACATCCACACAAACCCAGAGAACACTTTGACACATCCATGGGTTATGTAATCCCTGGATGCAGACAGCTAGATTAAACATGACTTACAGGATTGTGAAAATAACTTTTTTGATTACTTTATGACAGCAGTCAATTTTATAATTTAATTATAATTATTTTAAATACTTTGACTGTGTCATTTAAATGTGCAATAAAATGATTCACAAATGTAACACCTTTTATTAAATCATTTACGAATATTGTTCTTTGGTGAGAAAAGAGCACCATTTATTGCAAATCTTTGATTCAGATATTCAAATTCCAGTGTTATGTTGGACAGACACATAGACACTTCAATACACTTGTCTCTGAGACAATGCTGAAAGCACCACAGGTAAGAACATATGAATGAGAATCTGTCTATCCACATAAATATCTCCATATCAATAACCTATAGCCTAGATACAGTAGGTGTGCAGGAAAACAGGGTATGGAAGGATTGGTCTGCTTCTTGTATCTGGGAAAACAAAATGCATGCTATGAACAAGGTACTGTATCAGCTTTGCGTAGCTTAGAGCATAAAAACTGACCATAGGGTAAAACGGGATTCATCAGATAATTTTACGTATCAAATCCACATACGACGGAACACAAAATTTCCAACTATATAATAGATCTTATATACAAATTCTTTTTTAACCAACACTGGTCAGTTCACATCGCACACACATACACACACAAAGTCATACCGGCAACATATCTTCCCCCAAATTTCCCTCTTTTAAATTAAAAACAGACAAACATAACAAATTCCAAGCAGCAGAAATAAGAATGGCTGAAAGGGTAAACAGCTGAGTGGACCAAATGTGCAACCCAGTTTAGGGTCCACGCGTATAAAAACATACAGCATTCAAACGGTTCCTGTCTTCCTGTTAAGGTGCCACGGTAGCCGGAGGAGTCTCTGTGGAGCGGCAGCTACCCTGGCGTCTTCTGACATGCTGATTGTCACTGAGGAGGTGGGGGGGGGGCGTTGGGCCGGCCCGTGGCGCTACGAGGCGTTGGTCTTCAGGTGCTGAGTTTGCAGTGGCTTCACGTGGTATTCGTAGATCTTCAGCGCAGGGCCCAGCTTTATCGACAGTCCCGTCAGGACGTCGTTACGCGTCATCAGCAGGAGGGACTTGCCGTCGATTTCCTGTCAGGCGGAGTCAGAAGGGTTTGATTGACAGCCGGTTAGTGTTGTTTTTGTTCGCGTCACTGTACGACACGCAAATTTAAAGCGAAAAGAGTATTCTGACAAACCTGATCCTGAAAAGCAGTGGCTTGCTCTTCGAACCCCGTTGCTTTGAAGTAATTGACGACATCTGCTACTCCCCAGTTGGCCGGGTCTGGCAGCTGGCCATTCTCCACAGGGCTGTAGGGTTTATAATGCTTAGAATTATTTCAGGGATATTTACAACACTACATATTATTATTATTATTATTATTTATTACATATTATTATTATTATTATTATTATATTTACTGTGTGTATTACCACACATTGTTTCAAATCATTCTTCACAGAATGTATTACACTGATTGGACACAATACCTTTTGGTGTCCACAGAGCCATTAGCCTTGTCATCCATGCCAGCTGTATCAAAAGAAAAAGGGGGAAAAACGTTAGAAAAAGCAGTGTCATCAAATCAAATATGCAACCCTATATATCATTTCAATAAGCAAACATTGGTGCTGAGCGTTACTTGAAACTTGTTTACTTTCTTTGTTTAGAGCAGTTGTGATTTCTTTTTAATAGAATCCATATTTAGCGGCAAGTCAGTAAAGAAGCATGCACTATAGTCTTAATACTATCTAGTATAGGTCAGATCTTTGATGAGAGTAGGTTGATAAGAGTGGGACAATCCTCCTGGACTCCAGCCAAATCACAGAGCTCCAGGTCTAAATTCTGACCACATCCCATATGATTGTTGACCAATCAAGAACATCCTATGGTTCCCTTTAAAAACTGTATGCACTATGTGTCTTTGTTCTTCTTTTCAAATGAACCTATATGCATATACAAATAAAGGGTTGATACTTTTGAAACAACAGCTTTTTTTTTTTAAGTTAATTTGAAAGTAAGATTTTTAAATTCTACTACAGAGGGAACTTTAAACAGGAAAGGATTAACAATTAGAACGCCTAAAATTAATTAATTAAATAAATAATTAGGATAGAACAACGCCTAACTCATTTCCTGAGATGTAGGGCCCATGTGTATGAACATCATTAATTGCTGATTCAGTAAAAGAGTGAAGTTGCGACAATTTCAGCTCAAAGCCTAAGTTAGTTAGTAGCCACTTGCAAAACAAAGCCCTTACAATCTGTAATGTTACAGTCAATTTTCATTAGATGTCTTCTTGCGGAGAAGTTAGTGTGTTGACAGGTCCGACAGGACCATGGTTTCTCTTCACGGTATTCAGTGGATGTTTCTTCTGGAGTAATGGACAAATAGTCAAATGATGTGATTGTTAAAAAACAAACGGGACATGAAAACAACAGGAACCAACACGCTGCAGATGAACTAGACAGACTACTTTACTATCTGACAGCTGCTTTACTTACTGCAACCTCTCAAAATGATGAGTTGAAAACTTCTTGTCAGCTACCCTAAAAATGACAATTAAAAATCTAAAAACGAGTAATCGTTGCACGAATATCACGTTACAGTTAGCGTTATAAATAGCGTTAGTTGGAAATAACGTTAAGCTAAATGACGTTAGCTAACGCCTGCTAGCTAGCTGCTGTTTGGTATTCAGTAACAGCAAGGGATAAGTTAGCTAGCAGAGCTAATGCAAATCTTACCTTATTTTAGGTGAATCCAACTTGACAATATGAGTTCATCCGAATTCTAAACGCACTTTGGATAACTAAAAGTTCTCGAATAATTAAAATATTTTTGCTTAAAAGAATATATGTTTCACGCAATAAAATTAAGATTTGATGAAGTACATCCAGCTAGCTTCTCTTCATCGGTTGTAGCCTCCTTCGCCCACATGACACTAATGGTTTATGGGAAGTGGAGTTTTAGCCCGTTGACAGGCGCCACTACATGTGGTCAACCTAGACGAAGTAAACAGACGTTTCAGAGGAGGTAAACTCTTGAAACAGCTATTAATCAAAATAATGTTTTGATAGAATTTCTGCTGTCAAATACCAAATACCAAAATATCTAAGCTCAAACAATCGTTTACATTTATCACAGTCATGGCAACATGTTAATGCACAGCAAAATTTCTTCAGATGAAATACAAAACAGTTTTCATTTTAATAAAAAGAATTTAATTTATTACAGTGACATATATCCTTTGTTACATAAAATCTGCTACAGCAAAGTATGTTATACTTCCCTTGCAAATACAAGTAAATGTGGGTGGGGAAAAGTGTCAGCCTTCTAAATGACATTGTGCAAAATATCCAACAAACTAAATACATAGATATTTCATATTATGGCCCATACTGGCATGTGTGACTATAAAGAAGTTCTAACTTAAACTGATGATCTTTTGTAAGGAGTGTCAGGTGGCTCAGGAAAAAAGTGCCATCATTTACATCAAATGACTTTGACAAACATCACACACATATTGGGGTGGGGG
>OMKK01030008.1:7893-21823 GCA_900302305.1 Polymixia japonica | reverse complement strand
GGTCGATCACCGTTGTTGCCTGTATAACACCACTAAGTATACGTTTTTAAAGTATTCCACTACCGATCCTGTAGATTAAAAAAAAAAAAAAAAAAAAAAAAAAAAAAAAAAAAAAATGAAAAAAAAAAAAAAAAAAAAAAAAAAAAACCAGAAGAGGAAAAAAAGATAAGAGAACGTGGTCTAGTATTTTGTGTTGCAGTACAAGGTGTGTCTGCATCATGTGCCTGTGTATAGGTTAGTGCTAACTGCACGCGAGAAGGATCATGGCAAGAAGGAGCTCATTCAGCCTTGTGGAATGAAGGAACTAGGCAATTGTTTTGAACACATGATGGTCTCAGCTCCACCTTCACCCTCAAAAGAGTGCAAAAATATCCCAATGCATGTGAGCCCTGATGGGACCCTTGCCACTCACTAGAATTCAGCAAATTCTTTTGCACATTTTTCCGTTTCTGAGACACGAATGTCCTCCTCTTCATAATCATCAAAGTTGCTTGTGTCTCCTGGTCCTTTGCACTTTGGCATGAAGGGAGCCTCGACCTAGGAATATGAAGAAAAATTGAGGAAATGGCAAATTATCATAACAACACTTAAAAAGTTGCTTTCCTCTAATCCATTTTAGAAAAACAAATAAATAAAAAAAATTCACAACTATAGATTCCTTACCATGAAAGTGTCACAATTGTGTCCCACAAGGAGATAAGTAATGTACTACGGGTGGAGATACTTGTGATACTATTGCCATTGCAATTTCACATATTACAATGTATCATGATTTTAATGTTAAATCTTGAAAACATACCCCTACATCACAACACCCCATAAGGCAGAGGTCAATCTAGTCGAGTAATGCTGAATATTTGTCTTTGAGATTAAATCTCATACCTTTCTCCATATCAAAACTTTGCAGTTTTACTGCCTTGCAGTACACAGCTCTGAGCTTCAGGGGTGAGTAGATAATGACAACATCTTCATTTTTGGGTAAACTACCTAAATGTTTAACCATAAAGCCAAAGCCCTCGTTCTCCACCGTGTTGTAGGGATGAAGGTCCTTACAGATGAAGACAACGATAGACTTGGTTATTGTTTGGGCTCACTGGCTTTGTTTGATAAACATAAATAAACATAAATAAAGTAGGTTGATTTTGAGATGCAGTAGCTGGCTTCAATGTGTCAATTAGTTCTGGGTGATGTCACATGAGATGCATATGCAAGTTAGTCATATTGCCAGAATTGTATTAACTTTATTGAGCTTTATAGTTCCTTCACTGCAGCAAATCCAAAGTGAGCCCAAACTTTCAATTTGGAAGCTGATGACACGTCTTTGACTACTTTCTCTCTCTCCTTGTCTGCCATAACTCCAACAATGACAATACAAACTAGCTTCCACAACTTCCACTCTTTCAGCTGCTTTTTTTTTTTTAAACGTGCAACCAACAACATTTTAGAAGCAATGCACTTCTGTATGATCCTGCCAAATGAAAGGACACAAGACTAGGTCAAAACCTAGTCTATGGCTGGACCATGTATGATCAATGTTAGGGGTGGGCGTATCAGTACAAAAAGTATCAATACTACGTCTCATTTTGAAGATCGATTCTAGCGTCAATAGGTTTGATACCAAAAAAGAAAATGGATCCGTCTCTCTCTCTCTTTCTCACAGTTTTATTTCATAGAGTAGAGAAACTGTCTCTGCAAATTCTATTCCGGTGTCTCTGTTCCGAGCCGACATGCTCTGGGAAAATGGCGACTAAACTGAAACCAACATGGTCATGGATGAGCACAAACAAAACAAGCAATAGCTGTACACAAACAAACAAGACACACCTTCCTCTCGTAGATGGCAATCCAGTCTGTTGTTGAGAACCACTTGTGGTTTTTGATGTCGTTGACGCCGTTCTTCAGGTTGCCAAATCTCTTTGTCAGATCCACCTGGAGCAGGTTTCTCAGCAGATCTTTAAGGTCAGAGCTAAAGTGAGAGGGGAATCGTACCTACGTGCCCAAGAAAGAAAGGGATTTTGGTTTATCGAGACTGAATGACACAAATACTCTTGTGCACTATAAATCTGTCACTTTGTTTCAGCATTTAGCAGGCAAGCAATGCAAATGATCCTGTAAAAACCATGTGAAGTTTTGTATAATTTCAATGGAACAACAATGGCTGCTTATTCAAGTATTCAAAAGATTATTCAAAATTCAATAGAGTTTGCTCATGACGATCTCTGTGCACCTTGCCAGACACAATCTTTTCGTAGATCTGGATCGGCTGTTCGGCAAAAAAGGGAGGGTAACCAGCAGCCATCTCGTAGATCAAAACCCCCAGTGCCCACCAGTCCACAGCTTTGTTGTAGCCCTAGGGAGAGTCAGGAACATGAACAAATCCATGACTATCAAGTGGTTCCAGTTGGTTAGTCTTCTTAAATTTAGGCCAACCTACCTTCCCCATCAAACTACTTAATATGCAAACTAGCAAAGGTACTCAGAAAGTCCTTGATACACAGTAACAGGTCTGTATGTGGGTTCTGATGGACATGAAGAACCCACCTTGCTGAGGATGATCTCCGGGGCCAGGTACTCGGGAGTGCCACACAATGTCCAGGTCCTGCCTTTTACTCTCTTGGCAAAGCCAAAGTCTGTGACCTGAGTTAGAGAAACGGCAACACCATCAGAACCGTCAGCAAAAGAACACAGTTAAAAGTGCTAAATTTACAACCTGTGATAATTAGGACAAGGACAAGCTTTGCACGTAATTATTTTGTTTAACCTCTGTTGAGTGAGTACACCACACATGCCCTTTGTCCCACGGCAGCTCCACATGGCGTGCCTTGAGCAGAAAGTGGTAATTTCAGGTCACACACTCACTTACTCATGGACAGTTTGCAGGGCGCCTGCGCAAATCAGGCATGGGCTATGTCAATTTTTCCCCCTGCAATTAGAACGCACTTTTTGTGCGAAATTCGCTGGGCTGAAATTGATATGTCCCTGTCAATAGAAGTTGCCCTAAGCGCCGATGAGTGCACTGAAATTAAAAGAACGCAAAACTGATGTTAGATCAGTAATCATGCTGCCTGCAGTTTTAGCTTCCAAGTTAACTCAGTCATAACAGTATCGGTGGGCGGCGATGATGTTGGCGAGTTAGTATTGATGATTTCGATATAAAAAATAGGATTTTAGTCCTCTGCACGATCCATGCACGCATGACATTAGTACATCCCAAAACATTGCCATGAGGCCGAATGCCCACACTGGTGCGCCGGGGGCCTCAACGTATTCGTGCTCGTTTACCACTGCTCTGCTTCACATTCATACAGTTCCATACATTCCCACCAGGGAGCTGCCCAGTACAAACGCAGCCTTCGATGGTTGTCCTTCTGGTGCACTGAAGATCAAGCGGTCTCAAGGTCAAGTGCCTTGCTCGGCACCTCAACAGTATGTTGAGGGAGGGGTGAGCGGTTCCCATTCACCATTCCCAAACACTACAAATATATTTATTTACATGCAGTATGTTTAACAAGTGTTAACTTTATGATTAAATACTGTGATCAATCCTTTACCTGGATGTACCCATGTTGATCTATGAGCAGGTTTTCAGGCTTCAGGTCTCTGTAGATGAGGTCTAGTGAGTGGAGGTACTCAAAAGTGAGTACGATTTGAGCTGCATAAAATCGTGCGTGGTGTTCACTGAAGAAGGACAAGGGAAGACAGGAGGTCAGACATAGGCCCAACATATGAAGACAAACACACTTGTAGGAGCCATTTTTGTTGTTTGTTGGCATGTTAGATTTGTAGTATCATTATTTGTTGGACACCTGGGGGGGCCGTAATTAGTGACACACGTCTATATAGATAGCAGGTGCAAAGGTACACAAATGGGGGGCATGTAGGAGGAGCACAAACAGTTTTCACCAGACCAGCAGCACCAGAGGTACAGGTGATACGCAATAGTATAAGTAGCATTACACCGGCATCAACACACACAACCAAGGAGAGCAATAGAGCTGGTACGTTCATATTTTATCTTGCAACACATCAATACCTTCAATGTCAATTCAATAAACAACAAGACAACAACCCTTGCAATGGACTGGAAATCAATTATTGGTCTGCGTAAGAAATACTTGTACCTGTGCAGTAGTAGTGAATGAGGATAGAGAGAAAAAAAGGGGACATTAGAGCAAATTAGCCGTTACAACACTAAACAGCGCTGGGTTATTTTCAACCTAAATATTGGGTTGCGCCTGTCGGGGTAATTTTGTTGGGTTATTTCCACAGTGCTGGGTAGTTTTGTGTAACCCAGCCGCTGGCTGGGTCAGTGTCAGTGACAGCTGAAACAATGCAGACTAGCTACCTAGCCAGCCGCCCCTCCCCCTCTCCACCACCACATACCTACCCAGCAGCTGGGTTACTTCAACCCAGTCGCTGAGGTATTTTATGGGATACCGTGCAGAAAAAGCTTTGGTTTGTCAGCGGTTGGTCTTTCCCTCTCCTCTCCTTTAACCGTAATCATAGCGAGAATAGTAAAGAGGTACTGAGCTGTAAACTAAATTATATGACTGTACTGTAATTAAACACATCAATGTTGGTGTTAATATTGACACTGGCACCAAATTTATAAAAATCGGCATTTCATGGGTTGAAAATGGCTCAACACACCATCTACTGTTTTAAATCAGCCTGAGCCTTGCAAGGCCAATGCTGAGATAGAATCGACCGTTTGGGACTTATCTACGTTATGAAATTTATATTTAAAAAAAAGAATCCACACATCCAGCCCTCCTGCCTAATACATGCAGTACACCCCACCACCCAGCCTATAGATGATACTGTAGTTAATTAATTTGTTCATTAATGTTACATAATGTCATATAAGTGAATTATATAGAAACAACTCACCAAAACTGACTATTGCACAACTGATTTGACAAACTCTTTCCACCAAGTGGGGGACACCACCCCTTCGCCCCCCCACCCTGTTAATGTATTTACTAGTGTATCCACGAGTAAGATTTATATTACCTAAACCTAAATGTCTTTTGGAGGAGGCCTACATAGCCTGGTTATTTAGGCTAACTATTAGCCTAGACTACTAGGCCTAGCCTATTTAAATAACATTTTTACAGATTTTACTGTAAGTAAACATGAACATAATCATAGCCCATTTATGAGGTTAGATTTAACCCTCTAGTCAATATGAACCAGCATTTGGGTTACATGAGCAACTTGCTGGGTTAGATTAACCCCTGGATTAACAAGTGTTCTGTCCAGAATTTACCAAATCGTGTAGTTAAGAACTATCCAGGTTGGGTTGTTTTCAACCCAGCACTTTTTAGTGTTAAGCCTCTGTAGGAACAATGCATAGCAAAGACTAAGAGCTGTGATGACATTTGATTACAGTTGGGGTATCTGCAGGTTTCAGCAAGATACATTTGAAACTTTAATATATTTTTAATACATTTTTAATGCCAGTTAGATAACATTTATAAACTATACTGCCACAATAAAAGACGGAAAAAAGACTCATTGGATGCATGAGTGAGTCGAATTTTAACTAGAAAAGCAGAACACTGAAGAAAACACATTATAAAGACCCTTGAAATTGTATTTAAGGAAGTTTAACAGTATTTACAGAGTCCAACACATTTTCCATTTAAAATATCCATGCTTTTTCTAGACCTTAATTTCTTGATTAGAATTGAGAAAAAGGTTTTTGGTCAGCGTTCAAAATAATAATGCTAACACTGGTTGGGTTATGTGACCTGGTTGGTTACAGCTGAAGATAATTCCTCACACAAACAGTCATAAAATATGAAATTTGTCTCTAAAACTACCGTACCAGTATAGTCATGAGTATCGGGAACGAACAACATTTTTCAACAAATTTAGAAATGATCAAATTACTTTCCAATATTTTCCCAGAGTTTCCAGGTTTGAATAGGAACCATGTCATTTTACCCTTGAAGGATTTTCATTTAAATAACTCCATATGTAATGTTCTTTTAAATGCTTTTCCAAGACCTTTTAATGACTTGAGAGATATCAAGTGTCCTAATGGCTGAGGAAAAGTACTGAAACACAAAAACAAACAAACAACAACCTCTATCCCCATGCAGACTGTACCTGAACCTCCCAATACGTCTGAGGTGTGAAAACATCTCTCCTCCGGGAACGTACTCCATCACCATGTAGAGATTTGAGTTGTCCTGTTAAACAAAGCGAGATATGTTCACGTGGGGGGGAATAACTCCTGTGTTGGCAGCCCGTCAGGATTGGAAATGAACATCAGCCATCAGTCAAATGTACCAAACATTTTGCTGCTGCTAAGCTTATCTACTCTGTCAACCACGATTTCAGTGTGGTCTTTTTTTATCTCATAATCTGTTAGGTTGAAAAATTCAAAGAAGTACTGACTGCAAGTGGAAAAAAGAAGAAGAAAAAAAAAAAGGTATGCTTCCTGCCTTAGGCTTCTTGTCAAAAATAAGAGCACTAGTAAAGCTGTCTATTTGATCAGGTAAGGGTGAGCTTGTACCTTGAAGGAGTACTCCAGTCTGACGAGGAAGGGGAAGGAGACAGCCTGCAGTATTCTCTTCTCATTTAGTGTGTGTTCTATCTGCTTCAGCTTCACCACCTGACAAGACAATACAATACACGAGTAAGACAGATAAAGGTGTACTGTGCAGGATACATCATTGATAAGTGTGTGTGTGTGTGTGTGTGTGTGTGTGTGTGTGTGCGCGCGTTTGTGTATGTATGAGTGTGTGTGTTTAGAAACAAAAGCCACCAGAACCCAAAGGCCTTTTTAAAACAGTGTTGTGTGGCTTGTGTGAAAAGCACAGTGTGCTTGAGACCTCTGTAAAGGACTGATAAAGGTCAGCGTACAAAACGGCAAAGAACCAAAACATGGCCCAGCTGAAATGACGTACACTGTAAAAATGACAGTGTCTCTGCAATGGAACAAATTAAATATTGAATAGGCCTACTCTTTTACAAGTTAACTGGGTAAAATGGGAAGGGTTGAACGCATTGACACAAGCAAGGCATCGAAGACATGCTAACCTCCTCATAAGAGTTTCACTTCAGTATTTGCAGACATCCTTATGAAGTACTGAGGTTTTCAGTTATACCATGTCTGACAGTAAAGAAACGTTTCATTTCCTTTTTAGAGATGCACAACATTTGTAAGATATGCAGCAGTTTGCCTTTGAAAACGTAAGACTATCATAACCAATACTATGATTGTGTAGGTTGCTTCAAAAGCATCACCCACTTTCTGTTTGTCCAGGATCTTCATGGCGTAGAACTGGTCTGTTCCTTTATGTTTGACGAGCATAACCCTCCCGAACGAGCCAGTGCCCAGCGTCTTGAGCCTATCAAAGTCATCCAGGCAAGTTGTGCTCTGAGGAAACACGTTATCAGTGAAAGTGAGACAGCAAACTGTGAAGGGCAGATGTCTCGTTTCTGTGCAGAAATGTGCAGTCCATGGATTCCATTGCAAAAAAAAACGGTCACATTTTTTTTTCTAGGTAAACACATAGCTGACAATGAAGACACATTAGGTTAATGGGGGTGTTCTGTTCAGTAGAGATGCACAGGCTTTGGTTTTAACACAGTATCATTGCACAACCTCTTGCTCTTATCGCTACAAAATTTGAACCATTTTGCACAAAAGGAAGTGGCTTGGCTCTATAATACAAAATGTCTCATCATTTTGATATGTAGACCTGTGGAGTCTAATTAAACACATTAATTCACTCTTGCAAAATACTCAGATGATTAAAATTCTGTACCTGTGGTGGACACTCCCATTTTCTTAGAAAATCTTCTTTGGCTTTGGCTAAGAATTCTTTCACTACAAAAAGTGAGAAAACAATTAGTACACAAACAAGGGCAGATTAGCCAGTTAGCTAGCCTAGCAGGTAACAATTTCAGGGACGGGGAAGGGAAACTAACCAAATAACTCCATATTTGTCAGGCTAGTGTCAAGTACTGGGGAGTCGGAATTGTACTTGACAATAAATAAAATAAAATAAAATAAAATAAAATAAAACAAACTACAAAATCAAAACCAAACACCTGGGCAGGCAAGTTTAATTAATAAAGAGATGCAAAGAGCTCTCATGGGCTTTGCAGAAAGGGCCAATTCAAAGAGAGACTGTTCTGCATCCCTTTCAGCTGTAGGGAAAACAGCAATAAAACATAGCCAGAGAGAGAGAGAGAGAGAGAGAGAGCAAAAGACAGAACATAACTTGGTCTACAGTGCAGGCATTAGAAAGACAGTGCAATGTGAAAATCACAGCAGACATGAGCTATCCATAGTCACAGAGGAATGGCAGGTGTCTAGGCCAAATCACCGCAATACTGTTGGTTTGCATGCATAACAGGCAAAAAAGGCACTGTGTGTGTGGAGGTATGTTAATAGACAGCCTAAATAGCCCCAATTCTGCAATTTTTTGGGAGTCTTATTTAGGCCAAGTATAGGTCTGGAAGGCCTATGCTGTTTGTCAATCTGAGACAAGCACAACAGGCTCTCTCTGTGACTTAGGATGGCTTATGGAAAAATGTGCATACCAAAAGTCTCTACAGATCACCAAGGGTTTGCAGGAACATTCACCCACATGGATGGAAATGATGGAGGAGAAAGAGAGGGAAGAAAGGTTTATGAAGTGCTAAAACAAGAACATAAGAAATTCAAGTGGATTAAATGTAACATACAACAAAGTGACATTGAAGAAGACCACATAACACCATCTAATGTCATCTAAACTGAAATAAAAGCCTTACTAAATGATTCTGGATTTGAACATTAAAATGATTTTAGTTCAGACGACTAGCCACTATATTTTGTCCTATGTCCATGGAGAGAATGTATCCAAAATTATAGTAACAGCATCATTACAAGGAAAGGTAAAATAAGACTAACATTGTAGTTCTTTACAGTTAGGCAACACAGCAATAAGTGTGAATTATTGTAAAGAGGGGGTCAATTATTAATATGCCCTTCAGGCCTAATTCTTACTAATATTAGAGGAGATTCTCCCTAGCCTGCTCTGATAAATATTTTTAAGACTAAAACATCTGCCACAAAGGAAGAGAAAAATAACAGTGATTGAAAAGACATTTTAAAAAGAAACACAGAGAAACACATTTCTTACTTGAAGATTAGCACACATAAAATGACAGGACATAGATAGTAAGATGAGGCGAGCGAGTTAAGTGCTGTAAATGTTGTGCGCTACAAAGCGTGCTGCAGATAATGCAGTAAAAATGGACACACACCACTGTTGTACTTGCTACTTAAAGAGTGAGTCTTCCTGGTTGATTCAGAATAAGTGTGGCGACATCATTTTGCCAACATTCACATATGTGCCTGATGCAACAGACGGAACAACTTTTTCTTCAACTCTACCTACAAGTATAGCTGCGTTATAGCAATTGTGAACCTGAAGAGGAGCTTGAAGAGCAAAAGCTTGACAGGTTAAATAAGAGGGGCTATAAAAACAGCCTGCAGCATGTGGCTTTAAGTAATGAAAGCAAACTAAAGGGTATATCTGAAAACCTTAACATCAAACTCAAACTCAAAAAGTAAAAGGACAGTCTCATTTACGCTATTTTCCAAGCTTTTTAGCAACTTACAGTCAAGTCCTTATTTTTTTAAGCCATTACGTTAAACTCTCAAACAAAATTTGCTCAAAAACACAAAACCAACAACCCTAGTTTAAACGTAGTAAATACCTTCCAGCACCGAGCAAGAGAGAGTGGCTTGTTTAATCTAAACTTACTCCATTTATCCCACATGATGGTGAATTCAGAGACATGAGGCCCCTCGCTCTCTTGGTTGCCCTTTCGATGTCGGTGGAACAGTCGATTGGCCAAGTTGTCTAGTTTTGGAAAGGAGTGATCCTTTCCCTGAGCCATTGCGAAATATATTCCCTGGCGCTTAACTGACAAACCTTATAGGCAAAACAACCCTTTTCAACCGGAGGCCACAGAGTGATAGACACTTCCTGTATGCAGTAAAGTCAGTGCGATGTTTGGCTAACCACTTAAAGTTAAGCTTCCTGTTCAAGTATTCTGCTTCAGTTTGAGTAGCCAACTGCATCTCTGCTTTGACAATGCTGTGTCAGTTGAATGCATTTATGTGTTTACCATGCAAAAGTGTGATTTTTTTTTGGCACAAGTATGCAAAATAAGCAAAGAACATAAAGCGGTTCAGCCTCTAGGCCTAATGCCTTAACATTGCACAGCTAGGGTGTACTTAAAGTACTGATAAGATACTGCTAGGGTTATGACGCCCAATACCTAGCCAAGAGACAAGCTATCATAAAGTGGTCACGCACTCTGGTGGTAAAGATTAACAATGCAGTTTTTCAGAGAGCTTCCCCCTATGCTTCATGTCAACCTCATGAACTGACAGTTGAAATGACCCTGACATTCCTTACTATTTGCTGCTTGGATGACTGACAATTTAGAAATGTAAGATCATTTTGACTGTTGCCCTGAAGTGTCAGTTAAATGTCTAAAATATAAATGCAATGTAAATGACTGAATTCTGAATGGGAACACTGAGCTAGAATTGGCCCTTGATCGTACAACGCTAAGTAACCCCCTTTTTTCATCACAGCTGGTGTTATTGTGCACAACCCTCAGCCCCTCCCTATAGAAGTTACAGGTGGCTGGTGTTAAAAGTCTGTGCTTCTGCGTGGACAACTGCCAATCACAAAGCAGGTCAAGATCAAGTGCTCTCCAGACAGACAACTAGGCATGGTACCGTTTAGTGGATTAACTTGGTCATTACCAAACAATGCACTCAAAACAAAACATAGTGCCCCCTGGCTACAGCTTTCAAGTAATAGAGAGCAATCTGGATTAGGAGATTGCTTTTCAACAGGTGCACAATTTAACTAGGAGCTACCATTCCTAAATATTTTTTCTAGCATCAACAAAACAAGTTAGTGTTAGTGTAGAAAGCATCGACCTAGGCATATTTTGATTTACTATAAACATGTTAATAGTTGGATTGAAATATCGATGTTTGACAGCTACTGTCAGGTTGAATTGAATAGGCTGCTTTTCACCAAGCTGGCCACCGAATAGCCATACCTTTGTATATAAAGCAACACTGAACACCAGTGCTACTACTTTTGACTTGGTTTAGCGAAATGATTTAGCAGCTAAAATGCCAACTTGGCTTTTTGTCATTATCAACGCTACTTGTTGTTGGCAATAGACAGGCCTTCCATTGCAGCTACAGTAGAAACCCATGTTTGCTGATGTTATCTGGCTTCAGCCAGCTACTTGGCAGCAAGAAAGCAAATAACCCAGCTATCTTTTATATATGCACGGTCTATACCGGGGTCACATAATAATTATTTGTCCAACGCAGGGTACTTCTATAGCTAAGCAAGCCAGGTAGCCAGAAATCATTGCTAGCGAACTAACCCAGTTTACTAGCTGCCTTACCAAAGATGGTTCTCTGCAGTCCATGTTCTATACTGTCTGCTAACGTGGGCCAACGACGGCCAGCTAAACGCTGCCCCTGGTAAGATAGCTAGCAACGTACACTCGCTAGGTTAGGTAGCTAACTAGCCTAGTAGGATAACTGTCAAGACGCTCACCGCTTTCTTGCTCGTTGCCTTTCTTGGCAGTCGCTGCGTTTCCCATCGTAGGAAGACAGGGCGATGCACAGCTGTCTGGAAGCGGTGATGGTGGCGATTAGCTAGCAGGGTCCTCCGATAGCTAACGTGAGCTAGCTAACAAATTTCAGCTGGTGTTAGCTGGCTGGCTAACAACAACATCGATGTCTTCTCGTTCCGGACAAAAAAACCTTCAGGCGCTCTCTGCGAATCCCCGTTGTCGATGTATAAATATATTCACAGTGCGCTTTTATCGTTCAAATGGACCTCAGCTGGAGTGAAAACATTATCCAGGCTTTCACCTCAGCCTGTCAGTCGCTCCACCGTTGACACACCAGTGGGGAAAAAAAAAAACAATTTCGCACGGACGGGAAGTGATGTCATCGCCGCGGCTGACGTAATGACGCTCTCCAACAAGCGTGTGTACTCGGACGAAAAAGTACGTCCATAAGTGTAAATATTACAACAATAACGCTGCCTTCAGGTCCTCCCTGGTAGTCGTGCGTACGAGCTCGGAAGTCGAGTTGTTTACCGCGGTCAAGATAGCTGCCCAGCTCGAAAACGACGGTCAACCTATCTGCCACTTGATTTTTTTACGTGCGTGTATGTACTGGTGTTTACGGTACACAGTCAACCTATCTGCCACTTGATTTGTTTACGTGCGCGTATGTACTGGTGTTTACGGTACATGCTGTTCTCAAGCAGAACAAGCGAAGACTTAGCGAATACCCGGTAGCCCGAGTCATACTGTATGTCCATTTTTACGATAGAAAAGATATCTTTAAGTTATTGCATATTGAATGTGCTACTGCATAAACATTAATTGTTAATGTTATACATTATGCACATACTTTACTTCAAATTGTGTAGTTAGACTATTAAGTAATGATTTGAATGAAGTCTCCAGCGCGTCCGATTTATGGAAAGAGAACACTCTGTATCATGTATTATGAAAGAAAACACACGGTGTCATGTTTTATTTCTAATTGCTCTCAAACTACACAGTAGATATATTTAGTATTCATGACACAAGTAATAAATAAGGGATTCTGTGATAATTTGTTGAGGTTTTTTTTTGTCTAATAATGTGATACTGACCTGTCACCTTGTCACAAATATTGCATAAATGCAGATTTTCCTGATAGGAAAGTCATCTTACCTATGTACATATTTCCTCAGAAGCCAAAGCCATTATGGTCTGCGCTCACATGATGCTCTGCACTTTACTGTTCCGCGTCTCCGCACTGAGCTGGGAAAAAGAGCTTTTAAATTCGCTGCTCCCTTTGCTTGGAACACCCTTCAGAAAGATTTAAAATTGACTGAACTGATATCTTATGATGACTTTGGTTCGATCCTGAAGGATCTAGAGCGCAAAAGCATTAGACTGTGTCTTTGTATTTGATCTGCTGTCTGTGTCTTCCTAAACATCTGCACTTTATATGACGTGATATTGTATTTTTACTGCTGCTCTGTACTTTTATGTTGTTGTTTTGTATACTGTCTTTTAACCTTGTGATTGTTTATGACGTGTGCTGCTGCTTTCTTGGCCAGGTCACCCTTGTGAAAGAGATCTTTGATCTCAACGGGCTAATTACCTGGTTAAATAAAGGCTAAATAAAAAAATAAATTAAAATAAATAAATGTTAGATACTTCGCCCCGTGCATTCTTACTGTGTTGTTTCATGCAGGCTATATAAACATGCACAACCTGGTGAAAAATATTACTTTGTTACCAAGATTGGAATTTAAATAAAAAAAGGAATTTAAGCTACCATCACAAAAGTGAAATGAAATGGTTGTCACATTGAGAATGGTTGCTCACGCTCAGCCTCCTGTCCACCCATATACAGTACTGTGCAAAAGTTTTAGGCAAGTGTGAAAAAATGCTGTAAACTAAGAATGCTTTCAAAAACGGAAGTGTTAATAGTTTATTTTCATTAATTAACAAAATGCAGTGAATGAACAGAAGAAAAATCTAAATGAAATCAATATTTGGTGTGACCTCCCTTTGCCTTCAAAACAGCATCAATTCTTCTAGGTACACTTGCACACAGTTTTTGAAGGAACTCGGCTGGTAGGTTGTTCCAAACATCTTGGAGAACTAACCACAGATCTTCTGTGGATGTAGGCTTCCTCAAATCCTTCTGTCTCTTCATGTAATCCCAGACAGACTTGATGATGTTGAGATCAGGGCTCTGTGGGGGCCATACCATCACTTCCAGGACTTCTTGTTCTTCTTTACGCTGAAGATAGTTCTTAATGACATTGGCTGTATGTTTGGGGTCGTTGTCCTGCTGCAGAAT
>OMKK01030006.1:0-14387 GCA_900302305.1 Polymixia japonica | reverse complement strand
CTGGCATGATCAAGTTCAACTGTATCAGAATGGACCTGATAATGTATGGAATTCAGCTAGAGGTATAAGAGTATAGCGCACATACACACACACACACATACACACACACACACACACACACACACACACACACACACACACACTCTTAAACTCTAATTGTTACATTTTAACAACATCAGCAACAACGACGTTTTTTTCTCCGTCATTCATCTCTTTCAGTGCATCAACGAGGAGGGCTTCCGTCTATTCCTGAAGACTTATTTAGAAGTGGAGGACTTCCCTGTGGATCTCTGCCAGCGACTCTTCCGCTCCTTCGAGAACTCTGAGCCTGCTGAAGAAGACTGTGCCAGTGAGCCAATGCACCACCATGTGTAGCTCGACACAGCCCACAGCCTCTATCCTAGTCCGCAGCACGCCCTATATCAGTTTATAGTATATAGATTATGGTTAGGTTAGGTTAGGTTAGGCTAGGTTGACTTCATCTATCAATGCTCACAGCCTGAACATGCATGTACAGTATCACTGCTACTGGTGTGGCAACCACAATATTCACACCCCCCCTCCTCCTCCATCTCCCCTGTAGAGGAAGTCTTTCTGAAGGACGTCTCGTGTTACTTCTCTCTGTTGGAGGATGGCCAACCCAGGGACAAGCTGGAGTGTGAGTCCTGACCGTGTTGTTCTTTTATTCTCCTTTGTCCTGCAGGCCTTTTTTTTTTTTTTTTTCCCAAAACTCATTTATTCTCATTTTCCCTTCTTCTTCAGTTGCATTCAAGCTCTATGACAGAGATGGTAACGGAGTCCTTGACAGCTCTGTAAGTCAGTGAATAATTCTTTTACACGCTACTGTAAACATCAAATGGAAAATGCAGCCATAGAGGTTCTAATGATTCACCCAAGGTCAAATTCCAATGCAATTGCCTTTAATTTTAACAAGCTATGAGAAGCTAATGTATAATACTAAGCATCCGACTAAAACAAGTGTTTGTTGACTAATAGGAGGTGGACAGGATCATAGCTCAAATGATGCATGCAGCAGATTACCTTGGCTGGGATGTGTCAGAGCTCAGACCGGTAAGTCTCAGAATACCCTGTATTGTGAGCTTCCTTAAAACACACGAACGTCTACGCATGCTGTATTCTCAACAACAGAAACCACTTAAATGTAGAATTAGACCTCGCCTGCCTCCAATACAACTCTTCCCTTCCATTTGATACACGGCATTGCGCAGGATTTGCTTCATGAGATTACTCACAGAACATGGCCTTGCATTCGCGGAGAGACATGATGTCTGTGTCTGCTGCGCAGCTTTAAAGACTTGTTACTAATCACGATAATCATCACACACACACAAACTAAACACACAGATGCCCAAGCGTATCCGACAACTTTGAATCCTTTCAAGATGCTGTAATTAGTATGTGTCCCGATTGAATGTAAACAACCAACTGTCATTTCGTCAGGTGCTGAAGGACATGATGACAGCAATTGATGCTGACAGCAGCGGCACGGTGTCTCTGGAGGAGTGGGTGGAGGGCGGAATGAACAACGTTCCCTTGCTGGTCTTACTGGGACTCAAGGTGCATTTACATACAGATAATGCAATTTCCTTATTGTTTCATGTAGTGTTGGCCCAAGAAAATGAGCTCAGATGCATTTTCTCTTCCAGTAGGTATTACAGGAAGTGGCAGAAAATACTCTGACTGCCATTGAGAAATTTTGGCCTCGCCTGTCTTTCCCTCCCCCTGTCCTTTGCCTCCTCCCTCCTCTATGCGGCCTTTTTGCAGACTCAGTATATAACAGGGTGCGGTAATGTTGTCTCCTTTCACGCAAGCTCTGCAGCATCAGAGTGCTTCGCAATTTCCCATTTACTCCGTATAATCTGCCTCCGCGTTTGCCATAGGCTCGCTCTTGCACCAAATAGCAATGCACTGAATATTTTATAAAGGAAGGAATTCTCATTATTGAGGAACGCAATCAATGTTTAAATGAAAAGGCCGGTCCTGGCTTGTTTGTAGTATTTAGAGAGGGGGGTTTTCAAGAACAAGGGTAAAAAAAAGAACGTCACAGTTTTATATCACAGAAGTGTTTCCAGGACTGTTGAATCCATATACTGGTAGACTGCATGACTGCCAGCTCACTGTGAAAGTCTGTAGCGATGAACTGGGCTCTGTGAGTGTGTCTCGCCTCTACAACAATGCCAGGGACTTCCCCTCTGGCTATTTCCAGCCACCAGTGTACATCTGAGGCCTGGGGTTCATAAATTCAGCCCCCTCACAGTTGCTATGTGCTGATTTGGGGGCTTTGCGCTGTGCCTCATGCCATGACTAATAGTCTGATGCATCATGCTATAAAACCAGTGCTGGGAAAAAAACACATCGGTCTGTAATCTGAACGAGAGCGCTGGTTAGTAAACGATCAGATGCAAAGTAACCTTATGATCTTGTGTTGAGAATTTGAGATTAGTGCGTTTCGCCTCGAATATGATTGCGTGGTGATATGATGTATATCACGATCTTGAGAGCTGCATATCCTCAGAAATCTCATTAAGCCGGTGTTAGCAGTGAGTGGGTGTGAAAGGCAACTGTGAAAGGCTGGCCTTGGCCACACTATATGTATGGAAGGGTTCGCGAAACACAACGCAAATGTCAAGACCTATGATGCAAAAGAGGCATTACTTATGTCCTGCAGGCTTTACTAAAAAGGACAGAAGTATATGTTAATCCACCGCTATTACTGTGGGTGGGTTGACACCGGTTATTGTTTCAAACGCTCCTTAAATGCTAAACAAATATGGAAGAATCGCAAAGCTCCTAAACCATGAAGCTCTTGTCTCACTTGTTGATGCCTATAATAAAAATAAAATAAAAATAACAATAAAAACAATAAAAAACTTGAACTTGAACTTGAACTTGAACCTTCTTCACGGATACTGTAAATAATAATGTAAAATAATAATTCCTCCTTTGCTAATCCCTGACACTTCATTTCAGATGACCCAGCAGGATGGGCAGCACCTCTGGAGGATGAAGCATTTCAACAAGCCCGTTTACTGCAATGTGTGCCAGTACATGCTGCTGGGGCTGAGGAAACAGGGGCTGTGTTGCACCTGTGAGTACCTGACCACACCAGGAGAGGGCAACACCGTGCTGCTATTTCATTATTGAATTAACAAGAAACTAGATTTTGCTAATGTTATGACATGGGTATTGCATGAAATTGTACGTAGTCATTTGGTATCTAATTCATCGTGACAGGACAGCTAAGTTATGTGTCCTGTTGTGCAGGTTGCAAATACACTGTCCACGGCCGCTGTGCTAACAGGAACCCTGCCCCCTGCACCAGGACTTATGTAAAGTCAAGAAAAGAAACAGGGGTATGACGCTTTCACCCTGACATTTACAGTGGCATTTGCATTCAACTCAATTAGAGTTCATTCTCAGTGCATGAGCTATTAGGTTGACTTTAACATGCACAACATTTATCACATACTCAGGTTCCTGCCCACGACTGGGTGAGTGGGAACTGTGACTCTGGGAAGTGTGATAAGTGCCAGAAGAAGATTAAGAGCTACCAGGGTTTAACAGGCAAGCACTGCGTGTGGTGTCACACCATGGTAAGGAAAAATTGGAGTGTGTGTGTGTGTGTGTGGCAAAGCTTTAGGAGGTTTACATCCTGAAGTTTGTGACTTTCTGTCTTTACTTTTTTATCCAGTGTTTATTTTTAGCCTCACGTACTATAATGAATTGCTGACATTGTTTTGAGACAGAGTCCCGTGTTCTTCTGTATGCAATATGTCACTGCGGCTGTGTTTCAGCGTCACGATGAGTGTGCAGCCCAGGAGCCATCAGTGTGTACCTGTGGACCTCTCAGAGACCATATCCTGCCTCCCTGGGCTATATACCCAGTTATAAAGGTAGGCAATCACCCCGCTGGCCAACCTCGTAGACATCCGTAGCACATGAACAACCAGACTGTGTGCTGCCGTTCCAGAACGTGAAATCACCCCAAGGCTGTTTCTTGCAAATGAAAAGACTCACGTGTCGCCTTGTCACTCGCACGGTGCACATATGGTCCTCAAAGGGAACGGAAGACTTTCTTTCAGGTTGTGTCACTTTGCTTCCTGAATCTGAACGATCTCTTGTTTTGCTCCATAAAGGAGAGACCAAACAACATAAAGAACGGATGCACAAGCTCAACAGAGGACAGTGAGCTCAATACTACCCCTGACGGACAGGTGCTTCAGGTACTGTCCCGTCTAAAAAAAGGCCTTATTGCAGAGTGAATTATTAATAACAAGCTAATAGTAACTTGAAATATTGGAGTAGACTATATGCGGGCAGTTTATTTGGTTAACACTAGAACCGCTGCATTTAGTGTACCTCGTTCATTTTTACCTTGCACCACAACTACAACCAAATAAATGTGACGTAACGATTATATATTGTTTAACAGATAAACCCAGTGCCAAACACTCATCCTCTTCTAGTGTTTGTGAACCCTAAAAGTGGGGGTAAACAAGGAGAAAGGTGAGTGAAAAGAGGAACACATGTACATGTATATAAACAAATATAAATATATACACGTTTTGTAGCCTGATTTTGTGTATTTCAGAGTCCTGCGTAAATTTCAGTATTTGCTGAATCCACGGCAGGTATATAACCTCTTGAATGGTGGACCTGGACCAGGGTAAGACTTCAGTACAGCAAGATATGTTGTACAGATAAGTTACTACAGCCACAACACAATGTAAATAAAATGTAGTCTATTTTGGACTATGCTTTGTCCTATACGCTTCTTCTGACTCCACATCAGACACTACCTACAGAATGATTTAAGCGTTTCCACTTCTGATTTCGACGCCCGACATCTTTTTTGTTTCAGACTGAGTTTCTTCAGAAACCTGCAGGATTACAGGATCTTGGTGTGCGGGGGAGACGGGACGGTGGGCTGGATTCTTGACGCGATAGGTAAGACAGGTGGTGAATGACACACACCTGTATTTATTTCGGAAAACCACTTCTTGTTTTTCATATTGTCATATTTTCTCATTGAAAATATATTGCACGTACCTTTTTATTTTCATTTGCTTTCATACAGTGCATAGTTTTAATATTCTCATATTCATTTTTCCATTTGCACATATCTTAATGTTTTCTTGTGCTTCTTGGCTCAGTACATTCTTTTTCACACATATATTATTTTCTTGGACCTGGTGTAGTGTTTGGTTGGAATGAAAACCTGCATACTCTTGGCCCTCCATGATACATGATTGCCCACCACTGGCCTAGAGTACGCAGGTTTCCATTCCAACCAAACACTGCACCAGGTTAGTTCACTGATTAGCACACCTTTAAGAGGGGAGAAGTTATTATTGAAATCAGCTGGTGTACTGTTTGGTTGGAATTAAAACCTGCGTACTCCTGGCCCTCTGGTTTTGCCCACCACTGATCTAATCTAATCTGAATTTAAAGCAGCTACAGACAAGACTGTGAGATTTTGATTTTGGCGACCCCTTGAGTTTCCTAGTGGTATTTTTTGTGTTTGTTTTTCAAAGCCCACCAACTACACACTTGTATTTCTTTACAAAACTTGGTGAAAAAAGAAGCAAGACTGATGAAAGGAGAGGACTAAACATCTGCTAAACATGTTCACAGAAGAGGCTCTTTCTGTTTTGGATGACATACTTCCTTTGTGCCGTATGTCCTATTTTTCACGGGAGATTGTACCCGGTGGCTCACAGCATAGTCAACGCGATGTTTTCTTGGAACCAATCTTAACGCTGATGCTGTCATTCTTCGGAATTTATTTTATAATGATATGTTAAAGCAAAACAAACAGTTTGCAGTGGCTTTAATGGAACACACACGTTAGCCTCTGCATCATTAACCGTCAGGGAAAAGCATTCTGACGCATTTCCATTTTCCTTTCTTTCATCCTTTTTTTACAGACAAAGCCAATCTTCTGGTGCGACCACCTGTAGCTGTGCTTCCTCTTGGCACAGGAAATGACCTTGCAAGATGTCTCCGATGGGGAGGAGGTGAGAACAGTATGAGAGTTGTACTGTTCTTTATCCCTGTGATGTTACAAAAAAACAACAGCACGTTCCCCTGTATATGCTCTGATCCCGTGTGTGTGTGTGTGTTTTCAATCCTGTGTCCTGCATCTGATTGTATGGACATATGAGCATATTGGAAAATGTTGTATGGTTGATCTAGTCTATGCTGCAGGTTTCGTTATGCAGCAAAACATACAGTAATGGATCAGGGCTGGTCTGATCATTTTAACTAACGTTTGTGTTCTTTTTGGCCATTTTATAGGATACGATGGTGTGGATCTGAGTCGGATCCTTAAAGACTTAGAGGGCAGCTCCCAGGTGCTCATGGACCGCTGGAGTGTGCAGGTTATCACAGATGAAGACCATGAGAAGGGGGACCCAGTGCCATATGAAATCATCAACAACTACTTCTCTATTGGAGTGGTGAGCTCATGTTAAATAGATTTAATAAAAGGAAGCATTTGTTTTGTTTTTTCTTGCTTTACCTGACCTTTTCTGATTCTGCTATTTCTTGACAGGATGCCTCCATTGCCCACCGATTTCACACGATGAGGGAGAAACATCCCCAGAAATTCAACAGCAGGTAAGACCATACGTTCTACAGTGAAAAAGAAGTTGTTCTATGGTCTTGGGTTCTAGGGTCTTGGGTTCTAGGGTCTTGGGTTCTAGGGTCTTGGGTTCTAGGGTCTTGCCAAAATGTGAGTCACAATAAATCAATCACTGTGGCAGAACATTTTCATCAGTGCTCTATTCATGAACAAACAACCACCGACATTGTCTGCTTAAAAGACCTGTAGTCAACCCCACTCGCATTGTTTGAAAACATATTTTAAACGATATACTACTAACATGTAAACTGTAAAAAACACTAAGTAGGACTAATACTATTTTGTTTTGTGTCCAGGGTCATTGTTTGCCAGATGTATTTTGCCTGTTTGCAGTTACCGATATTCAGAATTGAAAAACAGCCTGAATACAGGCAAAGGCAAAGCCCCACCGCAGCTAATGTTGGAGGATTCTCCTTTAGAGCTGTGTGGACTAAAAAATACAAATATTCTGTGAAAGTAAAATACTTCTTTAAATCTGAAAGACACAATTTTTTTATGGCTCCAGAATGAAGAACAAGCTGTGGTATTTTGAATTTGCCACTTCCGAAACCATCTCTGCGTCCTGCAAGAAACTGAATGAATGCCTAACAATTGAGGTGAGAACTCTGGGTTATCAACATTGCCAGCACATATTCTGCATTTTGTCTGTCTGACTTTGTCATTTAACTGTAAATGTTTCTGTATACTTTTACATTGATGGGTGAGCTATTTTCCCAAACAAAGACTTGACAACAGAGTTCAGTGGACTTGTTGAATTAAACCGACATTGTGATGTTTTGACCTCTCTGTCTGGCCTGTTTTACCCTCCCCAGTGCTGTGGCACTCCACTGGATCTGAGTGACCTATCTCTGGAGGGGGTTGCTGTCCTAAACATTCCTAGCATGCATGGTGGCTCCAACCTTTGGGGTGAGACCAAAAAAGTGGACGCTAAGGGCTCGATGAGTCAGGAGGAGCCTGAAGTGATAATCGACCCCGAAATTTTGAAAGTTACCTCTCAAGGTATTTTAATTTTGTTTTAATTACATTGGATTGTGAAGTCAGAAGGGGGTGCATGTGAGATTATTGAGAATCGCGTACTCATTTGCATAAATCACGCAGATATAATTTCAAATGTATAATCAATTATAATCAGTAGCGTACAAAGTAAAAGCTTTTTCAGATGCCATAATAGCTCTAGTTTATACACAGTAGGGTTCATCTATTTTCGTTGATGGTCCTCCTGAGTCCTGATGTGGAAAATTATCCAAAAAGATTTCAGTATTTATTTTTGGCTCTGACTTGATAATGTACAAACTGTGCGTGCTGGATGTTCAGTATTTCCATGGACTTTTGTCAGATCTCAGTGACCGTCGATTAGAGGTGGTTGGCCTTGAAGGAGCCATGGAGATGGGACAGATATATACAGGCCTGAAGAGTGCTGTGAGACTAGCAAAAGCATCCCAGATCACCATCAGGTGAGGAATGCCCTCCATGTATCATGTCGAGACTTGTCAACGTGCTAATCTCTGAGGCACTTAACTAGGCCAATAGCTTACAGTTGACTTTGACCACCAGCTAATGATGATCCTTCGCTGTGTCTTAACATAACAATAATCGTGTCATTCTGTGTGCTGGTTGTCTTTTTTGGCACAAGGCTCACATTTTAATTGCACATGTGGGTCATTCGCATTTTTGATCTTTTTCTTTTCTTTCTCTCATTGCCTGCTGTCCCAACTCTCTCAGGACGAACAAAGCATTACCAATGCAAATAGATGGAGAGCCTTGGATGCAGCCTCCCTGCACGGTAAAAACACAAAAACACAAACCATGGGATCTTCAGCAATAAAGTTAATGGCACTATCTTAACTGGAACATATTGGAATTTATTTGCCATTTTGCTTGTGTTGTTTTCTCCTCAGATTCACATTACACACAAGAATCAAGCCAGTATGCTGATGGCTCCTCAGGCCAAGTCGTCTGGCTTTTTCAACTACAAATAAACTCAGTAGCAGTTGCATTGGAGACTAGTACACATTTGCTTATTGTATATTTGCTCAAGGACTGAGACATTTTTCATTTGTAAAATTCTGTTTGAATGTGTATGTTGTAGAAAAAAGTGAGTTGCAATATAGCCAAAGTATGCACAAGTGCTTCAAAATTTAACAAGTCAACGAAGCATGGCATTATATTTATAAATATAAAGTATATGGTAAATGATATACTAGGAAAGATATACTTGTGTTTGCATTGTGGCAAAATTATTTTGACCAAATTTGCTCAATGTATTTGATCAAAACTCAGCACATCTTGCTTGTTTTGTCTTAACGCAAAACAATTTATGAAAACATTGTTGATTGCTACTCTGTAGGATTGCCTTATGTATTGCACTGTCAATATGCTAAAAGCAGAACCTTTAGTAAGCTTCATGTGCCTTTATGATATGTTCTATATTGTTATGAGTTATTCAGGTAGACAATATAGGGAACCACTGTTTACGTTGCAGCGTCACCCTGTAGTATTGCCGTCTTCATGTGACTATAAAGCTATGGAAATGCTGTTAAGTCTGAGAGGCCAACTGTATATTCTATAAATTATGGGCAAATGATAAACCTTGAGTTTCAGTTTTCGATGTTGTTTAGATGAGAACTCAACTTTCAGCCTGTAGTGGAAATGGTGTTTCTTCAAATTTGTTTTTTGATATATTTCAGAAGCTACTTGAGGTACCATGGAACAGGAATATGACAGTTATTGCTAAGGCTGTCTGGTGATTCAGTGCAGCCTACCAGACAATATTATAAAGATAGTATATAATATGCCTATACTGCCGTGCTTGTGCATGTGTGCAACAAGTCCATGCTGTATAATGGTTTGCTTTGCATTTGTTTTGTTTGGAAAACTAAAATGTGTTGACTCCCAATTCAAAAATTATAATTTGGGCTTAAAATAATTGGTTTAAAGTAGTTTACAAACTATTGTAGTGCTTATTTCAATTATTTTGTCAGTCATATAATTTCAATAATTCTTGAGAATGTTCAGATAATGCTTGAAATACCACAATGTGTAAACATTTGAATAAACCATCAGGACTTCATTGTTTGGCATACTTCTATATACTGTAAAATCTACCGAGTTGTAGATCATGTTTTTTATCACAAGAGGGCGTCATATACTTGCTCAGTTGTGGCAACAGATTGCTCAAAGTATATTCGGCCAACTGACTTACACTGATCCTTATTTTATACTTTTGTGTCTCTCGGATGCTCTTATTTATTTATTACACTAACTTGTCAGTGTGTAAACGCATAAAAGGAAGACGTTATCGAAGTAGATATTAACATAATTAGCCTACTGACATTTTTTTATTTATAATTTGTATCCTTGAATTTTGATGTTGATGCACCATAGTCTGTATAATAAATAATTGTTCCGTGCAAACTTTTCACTACGTAAGCTATTACATCGTCCACCAGAAACAAAGGCTGCACGCCAACATTGTCCTTTACACCCCAGTCTCCGCCCCCAGGTTATTTAGGCCCCGCCCCCAGGTTATTCAGGCCCCGCCCCCAGGTTATTGAGAACGACTGTGTAGTTAGAAACACGCTGCTGGCCGCACAACCTGGCGAGCATCTGTCCTGTGTGCTTCTTCACTTTGTTGAGGAGACTATATAACTCTGTATAACTTTTGTGTATCCAAAGTATCTTCAAACTGGTTCTGCGTATGAGAAAAACATGACGTTTAGGAGGCTCAAAAAGGTCAACTCGAACGGTCCGGAGAGTGGATCATCATCTCAGGACAATGACATTTATTTTCCTTCATCCAAGTCAGACAGTTGCAGAACTATGAATTCGCCGTCAAATTCCTCGGAAGTATACAACTACAAGACTTTGGCTTACTCCGGTGGGACTTTGCCCAGAAACTTCAAACGGGTAAGCAGCCTATTTCACTTCTTCACGCCATAATCAATAAATAGATAACTTGTCTGCGGGAGCGTTAGTGAGAAAGTAGTGTGATTTGTTTTCACCAGAACAGGGCAGTTCATTTCTTCTGGGTCTTAGTCTGAATGTCCTGTCAGACAGTTAATTTTCCCAGTGCACACGTATTGTTAGAGTAAGCTTAAACTTCTGCAAAGTTTTCCCTCTCGATCGCACGTACTCGGCTGTCGGTCTTGAATCTGCTTTTCAGGGTTTGCCCGATATCAAGGTCACCCACGCTAGATGCAGAATAACACTTTAATTATCATGCTTTTACCTTCCAACATCAAATGGTGCCAGATTACGCCTTGGCAAAGGTATAGTCAGACTAACACAGATGTGAATCCATTGAGAGTATCCAGCTCAAGACTGAACACATACTTTTCACTCCTTACTTGACACATCTCCTGTCCTCCTCAGCCTGATCACCAGTAGCCAAAAAAGGGTGAGCGTGGACCACCCACACACTGTGCCTACATGACTGACATTCTCTTCTGATGCACTTACACAGGAGTTGGCCAATATCACAGTCTTTGGGTTTTGTTGGTTGGCTTTGAAATTTACACTGCTAGTGGGTCAGTTGACACATTTCCCTGGCTATTATGTCAGTTATTTGTAAATTAAGTGTAACATAGACCACGTTTGCATTCACATTAACTTTGGAAGTAGACTCTAAAAGGGACATTTTAATTGACTACTAGATCTAAACAGATATGTTTAGATCTAGTTTTCACAAACACCTTGCTTGTCCTGTTAGTAGTGTACTGTAGAAACAGGTACAGTTATCATCAACCTTCCATCCTTCATTTCTCTATTAGCTGGGGTAAAGTTAAGGCCCACAACAGTGCATTGTGCACAAGGACCAAGATCCTGCTTCTGCCTCCCCCACTGGTCTCTCGGGGTATTTAGGAATAAATGCACTCATTGAGAAGGGCCTGGGACAATTCTGTAAGTGTTGGGAAATAAAGAAAGCAACATTTTACAACCAGGGCAGACGGTAGCACAAAGGCGCCTTTCATAGCAGCAACATTTAAGAACATCGAGGTGGAACAGAGGTGAATTGATTGTAAGTGATTTAGTGTAGCCTAACTGAAGAGATGTCCCTTATATTTACACAGTCAGGTAGGGTGTGGGTCCTGACCCCACACTTGGATTGGGGTTTCCCTCAATGCGGCGATTGTGGCAGAGGGCCACAAGTCTTATTTGTTTATAGAGTAACTCATAATATGTAAAAACTGGGAAGTGATTATCCAAGATTTCATAGAGGGGACATTCATATTTTGGGTATTCCAAGCCAGTCGACTTGGCGTGAAAACAACCCTAAATATAGATGCTTTAAACTCTTCCGCTCATGTTGTGACTGTGCGTTGGGTAAACACAGAGCAGCCAGACACGCATTTCTGGTTTTAGCGCAAATGTTTCCATGCCCTTGTTGTGGCCTGGTAGCTTTGAAATACGAACACACCGCACTATACACGTGTGGCGCTGAAAGACTTGATGGACCAGACTAGTAGTATTGCATGCTTAGGTGCGTCTGGGAAAGTTGGGGGGAAACCCCCGTACACATAATGTTAATATTGCATGAATCCAAACAAGTGTCTGTTATGGTTACGTTACTCCATGTATTGTTTTCATTTCATTTCATTTTACAGAATGGTGGACTGCAGAAATGGAAACCCCTGACACAATCACCAGAACCACAAAGGTACAGCCTCCCCCTCCCACATTCACACTTTCTGTTGCTCATGATTCAGTCACCTTTTTTTTTTTTTTTTTTTCTTGGTGAATTCTGTTTATACCTACCTTCTACCTTTTTATTGTAGGCCCAAATAGTCTTTAACTTAACATTTTAATTTATAGAAAGCATTAATTGGGCACCCTTATCCCAAAGGTGTAGGAAAGGTTTAGAGCCATCTAAAGGCCTCTTGACTGTCCTAGTGTGAGCAGTGATTAAAGTGACTTCCAGTCACTCATTAAAGCAGTGAACTTTTACGTTAATGGTCATTGCTATGTACGTTTTAAAAATGAATTTTCATGCAATTTACTGACGCTCTCTCTGAGATGCCATCTTAACGTCCCTCAACCCAACCAACCCGAGTTGTGCATATGTGCTTTCGTTATGACGTACAGATCCCGCTGGGCACAAAAGAACACTTGTCCGAGTCCTCATCCACAGAGATGTCTTGTTATGCGATTTAGATTAGGATTTTAGTGTATGCTGTTAACATCCTGTTGGTTTCTTCCTTTCCTGGTTTTACACTGTGGATTATATGTACAGTAATGCTATTGTATGTGCTTTTCAAGAATGAGAGTGTACCATTCTGAGCATCTCTTCGTGTCATCACCATTAGCCTTAAAGGCCGATGGATCTACTAGCTTTCATTCCCCATGTTTTTGATGGTAGAACGTCTGTCAAGGGTACACTGCACACAGATTAAATCCCAGAGCAGATAACCCTGAAAGGTTTTCTCACTAGAGAGATTACGGAAGACCTTCTCGTAGCTCTGCGTCACTTCAATCGCATAGCCGATGATTTTTCAGGGAGACTCTCAGTCGCTGTAGTTTGGAACCTGGCAAGATGGAAAAGAGTTGTGACGCCACAAGTGAAGCAGACCGGTGTGTCACAACGAATAAATCGATAATCCCTTTCCAATTTTGATTTCAGGAAGGTGGTGGTCCTGGAGAAAAGGGAGGAGGAAACGTTTGGTTTCGAGATCCAGGTAAGAGGATTACCAGGGAAATGGGGGATGGAGGTGGTTTGTGGACCTCTGAGCCATCTAACAGGATATTTCTTGGTCTATCACACTCGCATTAACAGAGATGAAGCTAAGCGACTAAAAAGCATGTGGATTTTATCGTGTTAATCTCTTAATCTGAGCGTGTGCTAGGATGGCGAAAGTTCATGTATCTGTCAAATACTTGTGGTTGTTAGTCCCATGACTTCAGAGAAGAGAGGATGGTTTTCTTCTGATGTCTATTTCTGAAGCTGTGTGGTTTTTCTCACACACTTCCCATGGAATACCTGCTTCACTCTCAACCCCTCAGGACAGGCTCAGCAGACAGACATTTTTCACATTTGACCTTAAAATCCTTCTCATCGCTCACCCTACCGACGACGCATCTATCTCCTCGAATCATTGCTCACATTATCTGTGGCATCGTTCAGGCGGTGGTTGATTCCATTCTTTAAATACTCTGAAATACTTGAGATTTTTAGTTTTTTTATTCTATTTGAGTCATCATTAGGATCAGAGTTAAGAACTTGACTGGTGACGTTTGGTCAGACATATCTGAAACCGGAATACTGATTTTCTAAGGAATGGATATATTGTTCTATTTACGGTTTGGATGGAGGTTCCCTCCCTTCCTGCCTGGCTGTGGCCTTGAGGAAGTGAGATCATCCGGGCACAGTGTGACTGTCAAGAGATAGATGACTTTAGAATCCTGTGTACTGTTCTGTCCCTTCCTAAATGTCTGTTGTGTTTTTATTCTGTTAGCATGACTGTGGCGATAGTAGGAATTTACAGGAGTTGAGTGAATACCATGCTTGAATTTCAAGAATAATTTGCTAGTTGTATTTTTCTGGAGAAGGAAGCTGATATTGAAACAGTGGCAAAAGTACAGACAGATCTGAATCGTTGCTCTTAAAGATGATCATTAAGGTTGAGATTAATGTCTTAATTGTTTTTTACCATTAACAGCATTTACAGTCTTGTGAAGGGTAGTAGGCCTGATATATAGCATCTTATCTAGAGATAAAACAGCTTTGTAT
>OMKK01030005.1:0-10743 GCA_900302305.1 Polymixia japonica | reverse complement strand
CCCGACCCTGGACTGTTCAAGCAAATAAACATTGCGTACATGTTTGCAAAGGGTTCCAAAGTGTGTTAGACCACATTTTAGCTATGTTCACGCTAGCATCTTTGTGCTCAACAACTGTAGTTATCAAGCGGAGTCACTCATGTTCTGTGTCTGTACAAATACGCATATTTGATAGACAGAGAACGCTTGCCTCTATGAACGAGTAACGGGACTCGCTCCTGTATTTACAGCGCTGTCCGTGAGTTTGAAATAGCGTGATATTTGGTCTGAATGTAAATCTCGCATTTCAAATATCTTGCGGGTGTAAACACGATCTCCAATATAAACAAACCTGGAGGCGGCCATTGAAGTTTTGTGTATGTCTGCTGAAAGAAGCGTGTGTTTCCATGTCTGATCCGGCAGTTAACGCAGCAACACAGGCAGGTTTTATTAAACGTACTCAACGTCATGCACCGCTATTGTTCTGAAGGGGAACAGAACGTTTGGGAAGCGTTGTGCAGTTAAGCGCATCAACAACCAGCTATCAGCTCCCCTTCAAGTCCATACACGCTTATTTGCATAGGAACAAGAGTCAGCTTCAGTTGTCGCTACCTGTTTGGAGCAGGACTCGTTACTACTAGCTGTCGCTCTCGTTCATAACCGCACAGAGCGTGAACCCGATCGTATCAAGTACTAAAACGAGGAGCGACAGCCGCGCGAACGTGGCCTCGGTTCGTCTACAGCTGCAGAACCTGCATAGGAACGTTCTCCCTTGAGACAACTTTGCCATAATGTGTTCAAGACCCAGGGTGGTTGTCCAAGGGTGGCCCCGACCATCAGCCAATAATAATAATAGCTATAGTAAAGTATTCAGGTAGGGAAGAAAAAAAAGGCGTATAAATCAAACACCACACAAAGTGGTGAATTCAATTAGTTCCTGTCCCTGAGAATAATCGCATACTTGACTTGGTCTGATAGGGGAAATGGAATCTACAATAACAAGCAATAAAAACGCAGTGTCCTCCGGCAGAATGCTGCTGTATCCGAGCTTTGTCTCTTGTTCATTTGTTTTGTTTTTTTCCATTCCTTTATTCCTTCTTAATTTAACCTGGGGTCATAAAGGACAACGTGTGTGTGTGTGTGTTTGTGTGTGTGCGTGTGTTTGTGTGTACATGCGTGCATGAACGCGTCTCCATGCATGTGGGTGTTTGCATATTTCCATATTTCTGGTTGATAATCGATTTGCATTTGGCTTCCCTCTGCCTTTGCTTTTCATGTTATGCGTTCTGGGTCAGTGAAGTCACGCAATTTATTATTTCAGCTCCCCAGAGAAAATGTGAAAAGGGCATTCAATGTCAGCCGGGAGTTCCAGAGCTCACTTGATTGACAAGTCCCTAGACTGGTGGGCAAAGCTCTGAAATATGAATGCAATTATGTATATAATGAAACAAAGTTATCTCATCCAGACCGTGGACTATAGGAAAATGGTCCAGTCGTTTATGAGCCATTCACTTAAAGGGGACATTTTATGCTTTTCTTTATTTTCTGACATATATATAATGTTACAATGTCAGATGTTCATATTCGATGTGTCAAATAATGACCTAAACAAATGATAAAGTAATCCTTGTGCGCAAAAAGCTCAGGCTTCAGACTGCTCTGAACGCTAGGTTTCAAATGTTTTATTCTACTTTCTGCACGAGCTGACGTCAACTCTGGTGGTGGTGGATTTCTTTATATGGTCATCTGCTCCAGGCAGTGACAAAAGTTCTCTGGTCAAAGACAACGAGGGAAAGATGATGCATGCACGTCTTTACAAAAACATTTTTTTCAAGTAATAAGCAATCGACTATAACCGACGGTGCAGGGAGATACTATACAGTCGTTTGGTGACATCTGAATAACATTTTAGTAGTTACGTTACCTTTGTTATTTCCTGACAGCAGATGTTTTCCACTTCAGTCGGCATTTTAGTGCATTTCCCACATGTTCACCAAACAGAGATGTCTGCTGTAATCTTTGTTGCTGCGGATGTTCATGCTGTCCTCTCTCATATTCCGGATCAGATTCGGGCTCGAAATTGTATGGTTGGATTTGAGAAGTTGCCACTTCCAATCGAAGAACAAGAAATGATAAGTTACTTAGTAGGTTTACACTTTCACTTTCCACAAAAAGAGGATGTCGGCCAATCAGAAGAAAGTGGGCTTAAAGGGAGCGGGGCCTTAAAGAGACAGGAGCTAATATGTCTTATTTCAGACAGAGACTGAACAGAGGGGCTGCATAAAGGGCCGGTATAAGATAAATAAGGACTTTTATGAACTGTAAATCATGCCAAGCTACTCTAGTGGGGTCCCAGGATAAACATAAAGACCTGCAAAATATGACCCCTTTAATAAGTTAATCATTAAACATTCATTAGTAGCTCGTATCTTTCGAGCTTGGATATTGCCGTAAAGGTGCAGGTAGTCGCTTAACGTATTCCGTGGCAGACGCTGTGGCAAAGGAACTGCAGTGATATATTCCATCGGTGGAGTGTCTGCATATTGTAGCGCCACGCAGTCCCAATCCTTTGTGTCCCACTTCAACGTCCACGCAAAGCTGCTCCCTGGTCTCCCCCCGCTGCCGCCTCCTTTGCCAACATGCCTTCTATGTAATTGGAACGAATGGCTCATTAATACGTTTTGATAGCAATCAGGTCAGATGACCTTGGCAGGGAGGAGACAGCAGTGGCAGGACTGGAGTGTGCATTAAGGGGATTGGCGGCAGGCATTACTCTCAGACACGGTGTGCCGATCTCAAGACCTGCAGCGCTGTTAATAATGCGGAAGCGACACGCTTTCCATCACTCCTAATAGAGATATTGTCATAGCCCCGCCATTGCCAAGGCCTGCAGACCCTACGGGAAATGGATGACGCCTGCAGTCCCCGTCTCTCCTCACCTCCCTCCTGTGTGGCGAGAGGATGACTCCTTCACCTCACGCCGATCAGTCTAAATCAATTTGCTATGAAGAAAAAAAAAAAGCCTAATAAGTTTAGCGTTGTGACGCCGACCGACCAATCAAGCTGTTTTTAAAAGGTTTCGTCAAATTATTAATTCCAGCACTGGATTTCCAATCCACATCTCCTTCGTCGTGCTTTGCCTGCCTTAGTTTGGTTTGGATTTAATTGCTTTGCAGCCCAAAAAAAAGAAAAAAGATTATTGAACATTTCATATAATGTGTTACTCAAACTTCACGTTTAAAGTTGCGAGTAATACTTCCCTTTCAGAATTGATCATTTTACCCTCCATGCCTACAGCTCTGGTATCAGGCGTCCCGCGTACATGGACTTCAGAATACTGTAGCACAATGACACAATAGGTAGGTCACTCAAGGTCGTTGGGATTGCAAGAATAATCCTCCAGGCAATCTATGTGAAAATATAGATTTTCCTTAAACTTCTCCTCTCCAATCCCCATTGAATTGCTGTGTATTATTTATGTAGATATACTGTAACATGAAGTACATACTGGGTATAGAGCTGCTGTTTTCTCCCAGAGTGTATTACGAATAAATGCAGAACAAAAAAAAGGGTACGTTGGTTTTGACTGTGTGCTTCCACTGGTTGTGACTGAAAGTAAACATAGTAAACTGTTTGTCAGAGAGATATTATACCTCTGCGCCGCCCTCATGAAGTCTTGCCTGGAATGAATTGTGTTAGTAGTTTTATTCTCTCTAAATAATTGTTTGCCTTTTATTACAGGGAATCAAGCGTGCAGCTCAGGGAGCTCTGCGACTCAATCACGCCATCGTCCCCCTGCATGTTCTAAAGCACCGTGCTGCGGTCTGCAAAGTCTAAATGGACTGTTTTACTATGTAGGCTATAACCCTGATTCTTTTAGACTTCATTTTATTTTTGCTCTCTGACAGAGCATCCAAAAACTCCGCTCATCTTTAGGACAGGGCTGGGTTCATTCAGATCTTGATTCTGTATTCTGTCTGAAATTCCATACTTACTTACAGTGACTTTTTTGGGGGGGGGATTGGACTTTTTGAATTGAAATTTGAATTGAAATTAAACAAGCAATTAAAATTGAATTTTTTCAAGTTGAAGATTTTTTATTTTGTTTTTTTGTATGTTTTTTTTTTTTTTTTTCAAAACAACCTTTGTCGATGGTCATTGCAACTTGTCAGGCAGAGTATTGTGCTCGGCCAAAAAATTGTCCAAGACTGCATATACAGTAATAGAACAAGTTGTCTTGTCACTACCAGTCTTCTGAAAAACTTTAACAGAGGATCGTCTATTTATAATATAGAGGCTCGGAAAAAAATGCCATTTTTTAAAGAGGAAAGTAAAACCCTTTCCCGAAGCCAAATAACAGATAGTGAGGCAATCTCTCACCTTCTAGTTAAATCTAAAAGTTAAATGATGTTTTAAATACATGCAAAGTAAAAACAGCCTCGCAGTCTTTCCCGTTTGTTTGCCCGTGTTCAAAATGCTGCCACTGCAAGCGAACAGAGACAGTTTTGTCAAGGTGTCAGACTGTCCTCTCTCAACCCATTTCAGACATGCCTACAAATCCACCCCAGTCTGCAGAAAATGTCTGCAGTTACAGTACGCTCTGTCTCTCGCCGATCACTTACTCTTAACACTCTTTCTTAGAACTCATTTCACAAGAGACATCCACATTCAGACGCTAGATTTGTTCATTAAAATTCAGTCAGATGGCATTTGCAATTCAAGGGTATGGGGGGGGATTGCTTTGCTTACCAATGGGTTTCAAATTCATTGATGGTGATCACTGGAGTCATGAAGACTGGCCAGGCCTTACTTTCACTGTCTAAGGGTCCTTTAGATTCATTCATTTCAAGTGAGACCTCAGAAGACTTGAGCAGTTTGAGAATTTTAAACCAACAAACCAACAAATTATCTAAGCCGAACTTACAGCCCGCTCTTCTTTTTGGTCTACGTAAAACAGAATACCCCAGCGCTCCTGCGCGTGTCAAGTTCATCATGACTGAACTGGCAAAAACTCTATCTTGTAAAACAAGGGTCATTTGATTTCATTCTTTACACCCTTAAATATTTCTGGTTTCTGCAAGGCTCCCTATTCACACTTGAGTCGACATAGATTAGTATAATCAAAGAGGCAAAGCTACTTAAAGAGCATTTTAATGCATTAGTAAATATTCTCTTTAGACAGGGAGAAAGGCTGTAGAAGGCTGGAGAATGGAGAGAGCCAAGTTAGCCTCGGGGTGATTTTATTCACACTTTGCACTACTTACTAATTTCACTGTTGAGTGGCCTGCCTAACCTGATTTCTCTGTCCAACACCCCATGATGCCAACTGTTCACTGGAGAAACTATTGAGGAAATATAATGGAAACATCAACTCAACTTCTTTATTTTATTTTCACCAAATATAAAGCTTTAGGCAGATCTTTTTTTCTTTTTTCCTTTGACACATTGCCGCTTTGCTCAGTAGTAGTTGAAACGGCTAATAGGAGAATATTGCGTTGAACCCGCTGTTTATGTCGATGCGGTAGCTCAGGAGGTAGAGCGGGTCGTACCCTCGACGATCGGGTAGTATACTCCTTTTATCTAGTGTGCCTCCATCGGCTGCAGCATCGGCGGGATCACAGGATAAAACATTCTGGCATGATTCAATCAAAGGCAAGCAGAGATACAAGGGAGCCTTAACCACTGCACTGTATCCGAGCAATAATCGGGAGCGATTTGACCACTTTTACCAAAAAAAAAAGGTTCGCAAAGTCAACCTTTTGGTTGCATAGAGAATACATTGCAGAGTTGTGATTTTGTAATAACTGTGACAATTCAGGATAGGCAGTGCAGTTTGTGAATGAGTCGCGAGTCAGTGTGTATGTTCTCCGCTGCAGTCAGTTACAGCAATATTAAGTTTCGCGTTTACGTTTTGGTTTCGTGACGTCATGCACACACGGCGTGAGTTGTGATTGGTCTGCTTTTGTTGGGACTGACATACAGATAATACAGACAATACAGCATACATACAGCATACAGACATACCGTTATAGATGGCTCAGTCTTCGGCCACACGGTAAATAACTTCAAGAAAACTCTTGCTGTTGTAGGTATGTTGGTAATGGCGGACTGATGTTTGACTAGGGACTGTATGGACTATTGGCGATTAATTTATAATTAGAAGACTGAGGTGATTGATTTGATGGACATATTGACAATATTGGCTGATCATCTGCAAACAGAATGTATTGAAACTCACTTATTTAAATGACCAAAGACTGGGGAAAGTGTTATGTGTCAAAAATTGCTGTAGGAAGTTTTTGTCTGACACCAGCTAAATTCTATGTTAATTCGATGTTACATGCCATGTTGAGTAATAACCTTTTGCTAAATTATGGTCACTACTCATTAGTTATACATCTTCTCAAGTCCAAATGAGAGTCTTACTAAATTAGTTCATGCCAGCTTTCATATCTTAGATAGGCCCAAGTCATTTCCCTCTCTCCCAAATCAAATCTCAACTTAATAAAATTCAGTTTAAAGTTGAAGTCAAGCCCATGTAATGCAACTCTGCTTCATTTTTGCTTATACACATTGTCTTAAAAATTGTTTAATTTATCCCTGGAACACATTTAGCATCACAGTCAATCAATTTGCATGACTCAATTAGCATGATCACAAAATGGTCATTAGCTAGCTAGCAGGTTCATACCAATATAACAAAACTCCCATCTGTCCTGCCCTGTATGTTACAAAGTCGAAACATTAGCTAGGAGCATTTTATATTCCAAGAATTTTTGAAGTCTCTCATTTATAAAATTTGTCAAAGAGGCTGAAAAATGTTACCTGCTAAATGGAAGTTGTTAGCACAAACCCTCTATAGCACTATGTGATGTTAAAGATACAAAGTTATTGTAAATGAAGTTCACACAAACTGGTGTCATCTTTGTTAACAGCGACTTCTCTCTTTCTATATTTGTGCCTATACTCCTCTGGGGGCATTGTAATACTTGATTAGCAATCTGGGAGAAAAATCATCTGTGTTGCATAGCTTTAAGCCACGGCTGAATGGTACAGTAGAATGTCGTTTGTGTGTGAGTGTGTGTGTGTGTGTGTGCGCGCGCACGCGTGTGTGTGTGTGTGCGCCTGTGTATGTGTGCACTGTGCAACCATGTGTTAGTGTGTTAATGTACTTCAGCCAAGCAGTGCAGACAGGCAATGAAGCTGTGGGGTTCAGCTGATAAGACAGCAGCATCTGGCAACAAGCAAGCCTCCGGTCTCCATGCCAGTGAGCCGGTATCCAGGCAGCACTTCCTGACAGCATGTCGTTACCTAGAGGACAGCCAGAGGCTCATTAATATTTCCAAACACAAAATGTCAACGATGCCTCATCAGGACCATCAGTTTACCAGCGGTGCTAGATGGCGCGAGAGCGGTGTTTTACACGCGCGCACATATTTTTGCGGATGTATGCAAAGTATGTGTATGTTTGCAGTATTTTGAGAGTTCCTCTCAGAGTCAGACAGCGTTTGAAAAAACGAGTTTGATACAGAATAAGCAAAGACTAAAGCTGTTGGATCTGCCGCCATGGTGTGTTTTCATTCAAAGCTACCTTTCAGTTAACCATCAAATAAGTGTAAGCTCTGGGAGAAAGATTAAATTAAAAGACTAGTTGCTATCAATGGTGTAAACTTATGTTGTCCTGTAGATTGGTATTCATAGTTTTATCTTATTAGTGTGTTAAATATGGATGAGGACAAAGGGAGTTGCCTTCCGTTGTGAAAAGTTTCCAAATGACAATTAAAAGAAATGCCATATTCACATTCATGCACTGACGTCCTGGAGACTGTTGTGATGTCGACTCCCTTAATGCTTTACTACTGCTGAATTGGTCCAACTGTATATTTTGATTATAAATCACCCGATAGGCACACCTGACCATCCTGGAAGGGAGTTTTTCCTTGTCCTATCGAGGGTCAATGTTTAATTCCTCCGTTAACTGTGGGCTTGTAAAGCCCTTCGAAGGTGTAATGTGATTGAGGGCTATACAAATAAACTTGACTTGACTTCACGGTGGTCCTCGCTAATCGTATGTGGCCACAAACTGGCCAGATATTGTTATGACCTGGTCATTTTATGGCTCATCTAAACATGTTCTGTAGTCTGTTGCAGTACTGATTGCCCAGTGTATACAAAGAAGACAAAATGCAGGACCATAAATTACTCTCTGACAAGGAATCAGTAAATAAATCACCTTTGGGTTGGCCTGCACCCGGAAGGTATTATTCATTTCATACATTCAAGGTGGGAGCATTTATGCTAGGGTCTAGTGTGTAGTGTGTGTGTGTGTGTGGGAGGATGGATTGTTCTGGCTGAAAGTCTTCTGGTGTACACCTACTAAACCTAACACAAGTGCTTTAGCTTAACAGTGGAATCACTGGTAACGGCTGAGAAAAAACATTGCTACTACAGTACTACTAATACTTACCTGCTTTTCACATCCAGCCATCGATGCAACGATAACTCATAGAAATATCATCTATAATCTAATTGTTGTTTTGCACAACTGGAGACAGTGGAGACAATGAATGAAAATAGTTTCCTCATCAGGTGACATGTTCCTGCATGGTAGTGCGCATTGTTGATAATTGAAAACATTTCAATTGAAATTACTTACAAGGCCACGAACTTTACTGAGGCTCAGGAATAATGTCTCCCACTGCAAGCTGGCTGCATGTGGGCTTGGCCTTGGATGATGAATGGTGCGACACAGCAATAGCATCATTTGGTGCAGGAAGCAACGGCGATAAACCGCATAGGCTGGAGGAGCTGACAAGCCTGCACCAAACTTGTCCTTGTATTACAGGTAAGCACAGACACATTATCTCATACCCACATTTCTATTCAGCTGGAGCCTACAGCATTGTGTATTGGTACATATTTAGGATGGCGCTGGGAACTATTTGTCATTCAGACACTTTATTCACTGATAAATATATTGTGATGACACATCATCCATTGTATCACGTCCAGAAACACCCAATAATTGATAAAAGTCCTCATCCTTCCATTACACAATATGGCTCCCTTAAAAGTAATAAAGACGATAATTATTCTGACAATAATAATGGTAAAGCTGGTGTCTGATTGCTAACTGAATGTTTCGCAATTTTTAATGTTACATGACTCAACCTGGTATCATTATTCAGGAGATTGGTAAAATACGACAAAATCTTATGAAATAGAATGTACTCCTTGGAACTAATTTACTAACATGCTGGCTTCCGGTGTAAACAAAAGGCAGGAAGAGAGATCGTATATGATAAAAGTAGTATGAATTTCTGTCTTATTTTACCAATCTCCCGAACAGCCATGCCCAGGTTGAGCCATGTGTTATTAAAAATAGCAGAACATTCAGTTATAGAGTTACAACAAGTTCTGGTTTTATCATTTTTGGGATACTGCAAGTCACTTACGATATATGTATGCTAAATTGTTAGCATTGGTTACCAGAGCTAACAATCTATCAGAGGTAAATGGGTGGTTCTACTGTCTGTGTTCTCATAACATAACTGGTAAGTTGTCCAAAGGCCGAATTTCCCAGAAAGTTGGTTTATTCCTTTGAGTTAATCAGTTCAGTTGTACTTTACTTTTAAAGATAACAGGCAAATACTTACTGACCATGAATGTCCATGTATGAACTTCCTTTAATTTATGTCACTGTGCACAATATCCAAGGGAAGGGAAACATATCAAGAGATGCATAATCTGAACAGCCACAAAAACACTTATCTTCCAAAAGGAAGGCAAGCTTGAAAAAACAATATTAAATTCAAACAGCATGAGTTACTGCCAAAAGAATACATTTCAGAAAATTGATATGTTGTCATTGAACACAAAGTACAGATGTTAGTTAAACACCCACAGGCAAACTAAACAGCGGGGAATGTCTTTCACCAGTACAGTTACATGACCCGCAGGGAACAAGCAGTAAAAAGGAAAAAAAACATTCAGCTATATTTTGATGCCTGTCAACAGAGATGCTGTCGGCATATTTGCTGCCCACAGGTGACGTCAGTACATAAATCAACACCAGTGTAGTTCTCCGGACTGTCGAACAAGTCTTGGAATGGCTTTCATGTGAATTTAATAAATGTTTGAATCAATAAGTGTCCAGCAGATGGTCAAGCTCGACTGTAAATGTTTACCAGGAGAAAATGAGTATCTGTCAGTATATGACTTTTGTTATTGAACAAAACAAAATATTTCAGTATATAAAGTGGTCGCTCTAGTTTTTACCCACAATAATATTTAACATTCATCCACCTTTTTGATTTGTACCTCAGTTTATCTATTATCGGTTTAGCAACTGCTACTACGTACTTTTACCTGGTCAGTGCTCAGTAACTTCACTCGAATGATAAGGGTGGGGAGAATGTTGTGGCAAAGTTGTGGCAAAATGTTAGATAAATTGAAGGTGGATAGAGAAGTACGTCTAACTCTCTTCATGAAGGACAGGTGTGGTGTGGTGTGGTGCCGGGGCCGGGTGTTTGTGAGAAGACGGGCGGCTGAGTTGCGGACCATCTGGAGTCTACGGAGGGATCGGGAACTGATGCCAGTGAGGAGGGCGTTCCAGTAGTCAAGGCGGGGAGAGATGAAAGCGTGGATGAGGGATTCAGCAGCAGGGAGGGAGAGGCTGCGGTGTCTTCTGATGCTGGCTGTGTTGCGCGAGATGGGAGAAAGAGGTCTTGATAACGGAGTTGACGTGGGGATCAAGTGAGAGGG
>OMKK01030001.1:0-11194 GCA_900302305.1 Polymixia japonica | reverse complement strand
ATCTTCGTCTTGTTGTCTCTTGCCCAGTCTTAAGAGAGAGAGAGAGAGAGAGAGAGAACTGACTGTGGTTTAAAAAAAAAAAAAAAAAAAAAGAAAAAAAAATAAAAAAAAAAAAAAAAAAAAAAGGTCAAAGAACAAAACAAACACCAAGCAAAAGGTCATGTTTACTCAGTAACAAATCCACTACAAACCTCGTGAAAAACTTTATTATTCAGAACGTCCAGAGAGAACACAAAACAGACAAAAGCTCAAACAAGCTGCAGGTAGAGCAGCCCGGGAACGAGTTGAATGGAAAACACACGTCCCCGCAAATTCAAAAAGGTCACGGTGTGGGCACGTCCCCACATGTACGTGGTCTTGCATCTGTTATTCTCAGCCGACCGCCTCACCTCTGTTATCCCCACCGCAGTACGCACACGTGCACACACACACACACACACACACACACGCTCTATACTTAATGTTTCAACGCACATATTTGATCAAGGACAACATGATGTTGGAAATGTATGGAATTGATTATGTCCTGTGTCGTGCTAAGATAGGGGATTTCCAGAACTGTATTTGAGCTCTTTTCCCAGTTGGATGATGTGGCCTACCATGACTGCGTATTGGCTGGTGTTAATTTGTGCGCATACATTGATTTCTCGTCTTCTGCCAAGTCATGTGCGCGCGTGATGACAAGTGACAGGCCGGGCCAAAGGGATCACGGTCTCTCGTGATCTCACGCTAACTCCTGCGGACGGGATGCGTACAGCGTTGCATTCTGGGCGGTTAGCGCCGTACAGGCAAAACGTAGCTTCTTCAAGCACTGTTGGTTTCCACTTCGATGAATATATGCTTGATTTATAAAGGAGTACCGAATATATAAGATATTAGATGATGTGGATTTCCGTAAATATTTAAGTTCGAGTTTCAGCTCCCACCTTCCCTGCCTTCTCCCCCCCAAGAAGCATCAGTCTCTAGTCATCAATTATCCAATGGGTTTTTGACGTCATGTCGAATAATTAAAGCAAGCCATCCAAGCTGTTTTCATACATTTTGCATGATGTTGTTTTGGACTGATAATCTCCAGCATATCAGATGTTTGTTAATGAAGGTCAGAAGCGGAGCTACAGGGAAATAACTGGCTTTCTTTATTTTGAGCAGAGGAATAATCAATGGCACAAAATGAGCATTTCAGTTCGAGTAGTGTTGAGTATCGTTTCATTTCGGTGATTGACCTTTTTGAATGGATTTCTCCTCCCTTTCAGACAGCCATCGTCAAATATCACGATGTTTAGAGAAACAATTAACCTTCATGCAAAATAATTTGCATATTTTAATCTGCTTCATAGAGCAGCTTGTTTGTGATGAGCTGAAATTGCACAGCTCTTTATTTTGCATGCTTTATCCTCTCAGTTTTCATGTAAATGTGCTGCCTTTATATAGTGCTTTTCTCCAAAGCACTTTACAGCATACGCCTGCTCATCGGCAGCGGTTAGGGGTTCAGTGTCTTGCTCCAGGACACTTCGACACGCTCTCTGGAGGAGCCGGGAATCGAACCAGGAACCTTCCCATTACTAGACGACCCGCTCTACCTCTTGAGCCACGCCGCTGTCGTGTCGCTGGTGTGCCCGTCTTGATATTTGACTTGTTGTTTTTGCTGTTACAACACCCCCCCCTCGAAATTAATCACACAAAATACTGTGTCACAGAAGTTATCGCAGAAAACAAGCCACAGATCATCCGATGTTCATCCAGGTCAGGGACATTTAATAATGTCTCTAAATAACTCCAAAACCAGTCAGAAATAGCCACACAACATTAGCGTTCGATGTCTGTGTACGGCCTTTCTTTCTCTCACTTAACGTTCGTCCCAGAAGAGGAGCTGATCCAAGCTTCTTAATCACTAGTGAAAGATCCCCTCTCAGTAATCTTGTTTAGTGTAAAACACACACACGCACACATTCACACATGATACACACGCAGCTAGAGGATTGCGGGTCAGTTGGCTTAGTGCACAGAACACAAACACACAACAGAGAGGCCATGTGTACCAAATTAGACCTTGCAGAGTCACTGACATTCCAACCAAAAACAATCTCCCTCAGACATAGTCTACATGCATGCGATGTATCAGGTGTCTTGCTTCAGGGCCCCCAACAATCCTAACCTTATTCCACTAAAACTGAATGGAATCTGTCTTTTTAGACCAGAAGTTAAAAGAAAATCGTGTTGAAAGCAATGAATAAAAAAAAGTCGATACCTTTTTGCGAAAAAAAAATCGTTGTCTTATTTGTTATTTCGAACTCATTTCCGCTATTGAATTACCGGAGTATACAATTCAAAAGCCGTCTCGTGGGAAAAAAACCTGATCAGGGTTTAAAGGACGAAGCTGCGTGCGTGACAACAAATCCCTGAAATCTCAAAGTATGGCAGTTAGGAGTGTGTCGGTTTGTGTCGTGTGCCGTTGGTCTGTGGCTGACATGACGGTTCGGTAAGCCTCTTAAGTTGACCCTTCGCCATACAACCATGTTTTCTTGTCGTTATCTGTGACGGCGTTGTACCCGTATTGCACCGCAACCAAGACATCCAATCGCGTGAATACGCTTATCACTGGATATGCTGATAATGTCGTATTTAAAACAGAATTTGCTGGAGGTTCATTTTTTTTCCCAAAGATACATCGCTCTTTCGAACATCGGCTTGGTGCTTGGAAATCTAATGAGGGTTTTACGTGTATTAAGGGTTTTTAAAGAACCGACTGCACAGGATATGACTGTGAGGAAAGGCAGAAAGCAAAGACCAAAAAGCACCAAGGGGGATTTGAGGAGAAATAATGAGTAATGAATCGCTTCTAGGCTTCAGTTCTCCTTGAACCGCAGTTCTGCCTAAAGCTCCTATAGATTCATCCACCTTAGATGTACAGTTGGAGGGCAAGATGGAGGATGTGTTTATCTGTGTAAAGGAGACATCAAAGTTTACCATGATCTCCGGTAGAAGACAGGTGATAAAAGCAGTGGGGGTGGGTAGGAAACAGAGGGATGGAAGGAGAATGATGTTCACACGAGGGAAAGGCCGAGGGGATATACATTAGTTTGAGAGAAAGAGGGGCGTATTAGACTGATGACAAAGAGTCAGAAGCATGTGTGCGCCATGATCTGAGTATAGATGAGCAACAGAAAGAGAGAGAGAGGGAGGGTGAAAGGGAGCTGTCAGGCTAGGATCTTGGAGCTCTGCAGTGTAGCTGTCTGGATGCTGTGACCTTTGAAGTTTGAACATCTATGGTTTATCTAAGACAGTGATGGTATATAAAAAGATGGGTCAACTATGAAGTTCATTCTATGATCACTACCAAACAAGAAGACTATGTCAAAATCTAGTATATGACTTGACAGTGGCCAAAAGCCTTGTCGCTAGAGGGCTTTTATTTTGAAACAGATACATCGGCCAATGGAGAAACTCAAACACTCGGCCGACCGATGCCGCTTCCAAGTACATGTTGGATTGATCGGATGACAGTTTTCTCAGAGAGTGGAAGTTGATCACACGACTTGCATGCATTCACGTGGTTTTTGGTCAGAACTTGGAAAGAACCCCGATGTCCTTGTCATTAACTTGTTAGCTGTAGGACAAAGCAGAACGTTATGGTACTAGACCTCGAATAAACTCTATGTTTTAATGTTGTTGTTGTGGCTCTCCTGAGGTATTATCAAATAAAATGTCTTACCGTTAACAAAATGCTCCAAACGTTCATTGTTGCGTTCGGCTATGTTGAAGAGGATGATGATTTCAGAACTCGGCCAACTCGTGTTGCATCTAGTCATGCCTGACTTGGTTATCCAACTTTGTAGGGTGTTCACGTCCAACATATTTTGTGATTTTATACCTAATATCTAAACTAGCACATTACAGGCTTTCCTCCATCTCGTCCATTCTGCTTTTCACTTCCTGCCCTCCATCTGAATTTTGCGCATCATCAAAATCATGTGACTGCAAACAATGAATGGTGTAACTTAATCACTCAGTGGGTCAGTCAGTCAGTGACAGACATTTGCGTTTATAGGGTTGGCCCCGCTGTTGCAGTCCAGCCAAAAAAATACCGAACGGTTGTTTTGCAATTTACATTAGTCTCATACTGCATGCATGCTCCGAACTGAATAGGTTGAAACTAAATAAGGTGTGTAAAGTGAGTTTGGGTTGGTTAAACCTCCACTATTGTACATCCCTGAGCTTTCCTATCACATAGAATACCATGAACTATTCCCCTTTTCGTTTGTTTAATCACCCCAAATATTCATCAGTTTCATTATACAGACATTATACATGGGAATCAGTTCTTGGCAGTCATGTGGGGAGTATCAGCACTGATCCAAGGTCTGCAGCTAGCCAGATAAGGCTGCGGTGTCCTGTCCGTCCTCTTAATCTCTAGAATCAACGTTAGAACTAACACAGGTGTGTGTGTGTGTGTGTGTGTGTGTGCGGTTGTGTGTGTGTGTGTGTGTACGTTTGTGGGTCTGACTTATGATGCACATGTCCATGTCTGTTGGCCCATGTCAAGACCAAAAACATTCACTTTAGTCACAGATGGCCTGGATTTGCTCTGGCACACAGGACCGTCTAGGCAGCTTTGCCTTAAACTGGAGAATGCAGCTAAACCTCACACAGGGAGACAGAGAGGCAGAAAACCACGGTAGCCATTGACTGTGTGATTGGTCAATGTTTCCCCCATCATGGTTTGGCACGCTTGTTTCATCTCTGCAGTGGCCGTGAGGCTGTATTGGCACTGTCATTTCCCCAAAGACCCACATTCAATTTATTCATTCTGCCATGCTGTGTTAAATACCACGGATGTCCAGTTGGGGAACTTGTTTGATGTAACTAATAAACCCACTGCCGCACACTCTCTTAAACAGCTCGCTGCAGTCGCTAGTAACACAGTGAAGATTGAGGACCACGAGATCCTACACACAAGAAAGCATTAAACATTTGTTTGTGATACTTGTAAACAATATTGCCGTGCGGCACTAAAAATAACCTGGTAATCATCCATACTTATAGTACTGTATATCTGAAGAATACTTGATGTGACTTAAGTGAAACCACCATTCCTACAACATTACCATTTTTCATATCGTACGCCTGTCCAAACTGACAAAATTGTCAAGATCAAATAAGGTACCACAGTGTTGGAATGTAAATATTAAATTAGGGAGGACCTTGAGGCCTCTCTTAGATGAAGAGGATGAGAGGGACAGAGCGAGAGAGAGAGAGAGGTATTTGTAATTTGATGGAAAATCTTGCAGATAAACATCCTTTGTTATGGTAATGAGGCAACGCGGTGGATGACAGCCATTGGCTGTGGCAGTGAAGAGTGCTCTTCAGGAGCCAATGGCTTTTGTTATCAGTGGCTGGCAGCTGGAAAGGCTATAAAGAGATGGAAGCCTACAAGAGGCACTGGGCCCTGAAACAGATTTTTTATGGACTCATTTTGCCAGCCACTTTGAAAGGAGAGAGAGAAAGAAAGAGAGATGTGGCTGTCTACAAAATGGCCTTTTGAGCGCTACCAAATTTCCTGAGGAGAACGGGATCCATTATTAGTACCTCATTCAGACTGGGAATCGCAATTTCTGAATGCTATTTCTGGATTGATCCTGGATCTTTGAGTGTTTAACGCCGTATATAACGTTCTTTATATTAGAGAGGGTTTTTGGGTTTGCGCTATATTTAGATGCCTACTTCCATTGCCATGTCCAACGGTTACTCTCAAGAGGGATTTGGTTGGTTTATCTCTTTGTGTATTCATTTGTCAAATGTAGGTGTGTCACTCTAGTCCTGTGTTTGTTTACTTCATTATCCCGGTACGCTAATGCAGATATCACCTCTACGCAGCTGCTACAACATGAGCTCTTAGTCAAACCTTGTATTATAGTGTGTCCCAATAACTCCAGGGATCCATTCAGTGTTTCATTTGGATCCCATTTGTGAATGTGCACTTGTGCGCGTGAGTACATATACATGATAGTATGCGGGTACGTTCATGTACGCTTGTGTATTAGTACAAGTGTGTGTTGAAATACACTGCCTATTTATTACCGCTGCCCGATAAATCGACCCGGGGACTGAACATGGCTGTGATTTTATCCCAGGGGAGGACGGTATTTCAGATGGCTTCTCAAACCAGGTTGTTATTGTTGTGCCGTGGGTGTGTCGCGCTCCGGCCTTCTAATCAAGTTGCTTGTCAAAGGAAATCTTTCTTAAACTGAGGAAATCCTCACAGATAGCATCTAATTCCTCGGCCCGCACTCTGCAAACGCGTGCAACCGTTGAAAGAGAAATTACATTAGGAAAATCTGCGTCCACATGTAATGCAATTTATTATTACATGCATTGCTATGCAGATATATGATGTTTTTCCCAAATTCGCCATATAATATGATGTTTTTTGTCAACGTCACGCAGCCTTAATATTCAAACGTGTAACAAACTGACTGCCTCCATCGTCACTTTCTGTTTTAGTAGCCCGGACCCCCTCGTTCTTGCTTACTTACCTGCCCTCTCTTTGTCATTCTTCTTCTTTCTCTCCATGTCCCCTGGAGACGGGGGGGAGGTGTTTCCATTTTGATTCGGCAGGAGGCCGGCAATGCTAATAACTTCTGGAATCAACTGCTTTTCCCAACAATCACAAAGCCCCTAGTCTGATCGATAGGAGAGACAGAGGCAGCAGGCTGCCGTCCAGCCCAGCCCTGATAGCAGCTATTAAAGTCCCCTCAGCCACTAACACCAGAACCACATACTATTCCTCTGTGGTCTGGTCCTCCCTTCCACCACTGACAGACCACTAATAGAGCCATGATTATGAACCTTAAATTAAAGATTTTTTTTTTTTCTCGCTCAAGATGGGTTCAAGGTCGGATGATTGATTGTAATCAATCATTGGAATTCACTGGAATTGCTGGAATTGTTTTTCCTTGCCAGTTTTCGTGCCAGCTTAAAATCTTTTGTCAGACTGCTGTCAACTGTGAAAACAGAAACAAAATATCTAGCATGCTTGCTACTGCTATTATCCACACTGTAGCTGCAGCTGCTATTTCCATTGTAATCTATAGCATATGCCCTGTCAGTAAGGGCCAATGCAGCACGGTGATGTACGAGGAAGCTGTGCTCATTGAAACTCACTGATGAACAGATGGACTGCCAACTGGAACTGGTTCCTGGCGGGGGAAAAATAAATTGACAGCATAATAAAGTGTTCCCCCCTCATAACTAAGTGTCTGACAAGTACTATCTAGCCATTCCTTTCTTTTAACGCGCTCTGTTACATAAGCGGTGAACGGTTCAGCTTGTACGGTGGAAAAGATGTCTTAGCGAAAAAATGGGGTCGACAATTAGCTTTTGTTCATTTTTTATTCCCTTGGAACGGGCGGAGACACGTCGAAGATTTTCACGCTCAAGGGCAGAGAATGAAATAGAATGCTTGGTAGCCTCACATGTAGGGATATGACCTTTTAATGGCTCGGGTGTCCTGCTCATAGCCAGGAGTGGCTGCGGCCTCTTTGTACACCTCAGAAATGGAATTAAGCGAACACAAAGGGTCAGCCACATGCCCAGGGAAGAGAAGTAGTAGTAGGTTTTATCGTGAGGATTTTTCCCTCGGTAATATTCCTTCTTTTCTTAATCAAGTCTCGACACTCTTTTTTTTTTTTTTTTTTTTTTTTACGTATTGCGTTTCGATAGGCTGCTGGAACCAGGAAGTGTGGGTAAACAGAGAGAGAGTGTGGCAGCGCCGTCCCTCCCAGGGGATCACAGTCCATTTTCATTCCAGTTTTGTTTGTCGTCTTGTGCGTCGGGACTGGACCGAGCTGCCTGGGAATGTGGACTAGGTTTACCTTTTTATTTTGCGCCTTCTTTATTGACTTAACCACGTTTTTTTTACTAAATCAAGGATATTCAACAATTTCCTTGTTTTGTGCTCATCTGGAAAATCAAAATACAGCATCATTTTTTGGTCAACTTGGTCTTGACGTGTGCAGGGATTACACAAAACACTTAAATGAATACTATGTATTTCATTGCAAAGGGGATTTAGATTAAATGTAGTAAAGAGACTTAGATTAAAGCTGAGAGCTAAATCCCTCTCCAGCCCAAAGCTGAGCTCTATTGATGGATCGTTCCCCCTGGAGAGAGAGAGAGAGAGAGAGAGAGAGAGGGGATCAATAGGCAAACAGCATCATTGATCCTGACTGCTTTGAAGTCATGTTTCTCCCAGCCAGAGATCCCCATCTCTCAGATCCCTGCTGTCTCACCAGCCTCCTTGTCCCCTGATCTCTTATCTGCTTAATGGCCGTCATAAAACAGCAGCCCTGTTTTACAATACTCCGTTTTGCATAGGGAGTTAGCAGCCAATTTTTTACAGGTTTAATAATCCATTTTAGAATCTGCGTCGCGACTGTATCAATACGTGCACGTGATGCTATGTTATAAGATGTTATGGGAGGTATGCAGTTGTCTGTTTTTTGGTTCAGACAGGGGTGATGAAGTTTATCGATGCTACTAAGACGCTCACTGAGCGGACGTCCAATGCGATGTACGTGCTTACAGAACGGACCCAGGGAAAGACGAGGCTCATTGACAAGGTATGAAGGTCTAATATACCGCGCGGTCGCCACAGTAACGCGTCCCAGATGTGCGGCAGAAGCTCTTGGGAGCGTTCTAGCGGTGACATCATCATCGTGGTCCAGACAGACGTGGGCATCCATCTGACGACCAGGCCACTGTGTTATTATGCGGTTCTCCCGGTCCCCCTCTCTCTCCCTTAAAGTCATTTGTAACAGAAGAGAGATTCAATTTACGGAGGTGTGGAAATCCAACTTTTCCAGCCCAGAGTATACCGATCGCGATCGTTTGGCAGGGAAAAATGCAACAAGGCGCACCGAGACTATTTTTTTTCTACGTCCGCTGTCGTCGATTTTCTTGGAAACATGTTTTTATTTTTTTTATTTTTTTCCCAGAAATCCTCATTGCTCCTTTTCTCCCACAATGTGCTGACAGGGGCAGTTATCACAGCTCCCAATAACGTGAGCGTTTCTACTGGTGAACACAACGAGAGGCTCCGGGAAGTCTTGTCAAATCCATTTATCGTACGACAATAGGGTATAACGGAGAAGACGTGAGGAGTTTTAACTCTGTAATTCATTAGTAAACAAATTACTTCTTTGATTGGGTTCCGCTTTCTGCCAAAGTTTAAAGGAAAGGTTAGACTGACATCGTCTACTCAATACTCAAGCAGATTGAAAGCAGTCTCTAGTGTAAAACCGATGTTGGTTTTATTTGAGTGTGTCTATTTTGGGTTAAGGCCCTCTATTCAGTTTGATTAGACAGAGAAGGTCTATTTAGGAAGTCTTGTGTGCTGCTCCCAGTCTAGGGTATTTATAAAAGGCTAAAGAAGTTGTGGGGCTGACATCATAAAAGACAAATCCATTGGAAGTTTAACCACTAAATAAGCCACTGCTCAGTTCAGCATTAAACTATAGAAGGTAATAAATTCTACCGTAAAACCTGATCCGGCTATTTCACCAGACATGCTAAACAAAACGTAGAAATGTGATATTATATTGTATTGATTGTGCATACTTCATTGAGTTTCCTTGTATTTTAGTTGTAACTCATTTATAATCTACAATTTGACTTTGGCAAGCATTTTACAATGTATCTGCATACTTCTGCATCTCATTTCAAATACGTTTTGGGTTGGGAATCTAAGTATGCCACCTCTTTTCCTGAGGGATTCAGATACAGTAGTTTTACTGTATTTTGCTAAAGCAAGCAATTAACATGCCTAAAAGCAGGAAAATCCAAGGCCAGTAAGTCATCTCCAACTTGCCACAAGTTCAAAATCCTGCTCCTCCTCTCTGGGCATGTTACCAAAGTTTGAGCCGGGGCCATATGCTATAGGCTGAAAGTAGGGGGTGCATCAGACATTTACAGTGCGGCTTTGTGCTGTCAGCTCTGTTCTCTGGTATTGTACCTGCTGACAGAGAGAGAAGTCAAACAGCCCTGAGCTCAGCTCATTAGGATAGCTCTGTGAGGTGCCCTGTCAGGCTCAGTCTGCCAAGGTAAGATGTTCATCCCCTCCGAGAAAGGAACAGACTGGAAACTCGGCAGAAACTAACTAGAAAGTTTGAGGATTATGTGTGTGTGTGTGTGTTAGAGAGAGATAGAGAGAGAGAAATTGTGAAACTATAAAATGGCATCAGCACAGGGAGAGGAAATGATGACAGATCAGTTTCAAGAAGCTAAACATCCATTTTTAGTTGCAAGCCCTAGTAGGAATGTCATCTTTCAATCAGGTTCAAGACACTGAGTCACACCAGGGCGCTGTCGCACCGCTGCGCTGTTAAAGACTTTGAAATGAAACCCTTTTATAAGTATGCCAGAATTTTGCCTGACAAACGCAGTAGCGCTCGGTGCACCCTTCAATACCGATCTCAACCGCATAACACATATCTCTCTGTGTTACAAAGGTAAATCTGACGTGTGTGTGTGTGTGTGTAATGACTTAACATTCATATCCATTCGTTAGTCTGGGTGACAGGGAGAATAAATCAGCAGAGGCCCCATTAGCCTTGCAGGCCCCCTTGGCTCCCATTAAAACTTATATCTCTATAGCTCTAAGCTGACCTCACTGACATTCTACATGTAGATGTATTCTGCTCCTGTCTGCCCTGCAAAGACACACTCCTGGAAATATTGATCGAGCCAAAGATCAGCACAGGGCGGATTAGGGGCTAAGGAAGGAGGGGTGGAGGGATGGAGAGGGGAAGGGATGACAGTCTGACGGAGGGCAGGAAAAGGGAATCAAATTGAGAAGCGCGCGTGCGTTCTCATGTGCGTGTTCATATTGACAGAAATTCAGACAAGGTAAGTAAAACCCTAGCGAACCTGTGTCTGCGCGCGCGCGTGTATGCGCATATCAAGATAGAAATTCAGACAGGTGAGGTGAGTAAGTCCCTAGCCAGCGATCTCGACAAGAAGAGAGAGCGCTGTTTCGCTGGAGGAATACTGAGCAGTGCAAACCTACAGTCAGGGTCCCATTAGTTAGTCCCACGCCCAATACTGAGCTGCGGTCTCGATTTTCCACAGAGTTAGCCCTAATGAGTACATTTCTACAACCAGACAGCCACTGTGGAGCATCACTGCTCGCTAAACGTTT
>OMKK01029999.1:0-13771 GCA_900302305.1 Polymixia japonica | reverse complement strand
GGTTCACTTTTGACCTTGGGTCTTCATTGACATTGACTTCTTTCACATGTAGTATTTCATATTAACATTGCAGCAGACCTTTATTGCCCATTTTTATTATACCCATTTAGGTGTCATTTGTAGATGAAATCTTGAGTTTAAATGACATAATAGGGTGGTTGGACTAAGGACCTTTTCATAAAAGTTCCATATTGACATATGCAAAAATAAAGCCCCTACATGAATAGCTTAAGCGCTCTTAAGCTTTTAATGTGTTGGCAAAGTATTCTTCAAGGTTGACTGATGCCAAAATAAGAGTTCCTAAGCATCTGGGCAAGCGATTAGTGACAATCAAAGTACTAAAATGCATACCATTCCAGAACGCTAGCTAGCAAGCAGAATACCTACCAACAATGAGAGACTGATTTGATGTCTAACTAAGCAGTTCAGAAACTTAACTGCACCCACTATCATTGGCTAAATGGACGTCTGACCAGCAGTTCAGAAGCCAAATTGTTCCAGCAATGAACTATTAAGCAGTTACACTCGGAGCTGAAATCTCTTAGTCATGAGATGGATTTGCATGCTTTATACCCCAAAGGTGTTCTGCCTTTGGGGCCAAGTGTATGCCGACGTGCACACCTAGCCTCGTCGTCGTCCTCGCCGTCGTAACTACGGCGATTGGTTGAGCAGGGAAGGGCATCTAATAGAAGGATATCCAGGAGTGTTAACGTCAACATACGCGAAACCAAAAAACAACAGAGAGAACCGCATGTATCTGAACATAACGAACTTCGAACGAATAGAAACGGAGCAGTTTGAGGAGCAGCTTGCGACCCGGATGTCAGGCGTTTCCTGTGTATTTTGGTTTCGGAGTAAAAACCAGGCTTAAGTGGGAGAGAAGACATTTCTGTTTCCTCTCAGTCGGTGCTTCCAGGGACTTCATCTCTTGGTTGTGCTGCTGATAAGTGTATCAGCCTTTGGAGAGACTAACTATACACCCTGAAAGGATAAGTCTAAATGTAGCTGTATCTGAAAAGAGGCAGTGATGGAGGTTCTGTGTTGGTAGTAGCACTTTATAGGTTGATCCAAAAAATTAATTATCCTAGAGCCAATTGAATTTCCCATGTCTACAAATGCAAAATAGATATGTTCATACGTTGTCAGAGTTCCTATATTCCTGCTTTCGGCACTGATGTGTCAATTAGTTTCATCATTCCTTAATAGGCTGTAAACCTGTGCTGTCATACCAGGATTTTTTTTTTTTTTTTTTACGTTGAACATATGGGGCAAAACTGATTGAGTAATTAGATTTGATAATTAGATTTAGCGTGTTTCTAGGAGTGACAAGTTTGTAGAGTGGAGATTTTACCCATTTCCTGTACGCCAAGATCGGCTCAAGTATGGACACGCACACACACGCACACACACACGCACACACACACGAACCAGTGGCCGTTTCCAGAGGGAGCTAGTGATTAGCATGCAAATCTGTAAAGACCTAGTTATTCTGCCTACCTCTTCACCTTTCTCTCTCTCATTCTCTTTTTCCTTCCACTTACAACATTACATTCCTCTCTCGTTCCTTCTCTCTCTCTCTCTCTCTGTCTCTGTCTCTCTCTCTCTCTCTCTCTCTCTCACCATCACACACACACCGTGTTCTTTCCAACACTAGTCTAATGAGGTGATGACCAGTCTCTTGTTATAATTGCCTCAAACTCCTTTTAATTTCTTCTAAGCTTATTAATCATATGTAGAGTTATTTAAAATCGCATAAATTAATCTTCGATTAAAAAGACCTATCAAAGGCTCCAAACAATTAAAGAGTTAGCTAGAATTTCCCCTGGGTTTTAAGCCATTTTTATTTGAGCGGTGCATTCAGGTGATTATCCCGTTTTGATGTAGCCAGACGGTGATTAATGTAGCCATACTTTCAAATGAGTCCCTCCCCCTTCTCACCTCTATGCATGAACCAGTACAACGGTGAGGCACAACACCTCCAGTCACCTGACCAAAGAGTCTTTATTCACCTGTAACTCTCTCCTCACGCTTTAAAAAAAAAAAAAAAAAAAAAAAAAATTTAACTGCTCAGATGGCGTTTTAATTATCGGAAGGTTGTGTTTCGTGGTGTGTTTGTGTTTGCGTTTGTGAGAAAGAGAGAGAGAGAGAATGATTGATACTGTACTCTGTGAGGTTGTGTGTGTGTGTATGTGTGTGTGTGTGTGTGTCTTTGTGTCTATATTCAAACCATATTAAGGCAGAGAGTCTTAGACTAAGGAGCCTGCAAATAACTTGGTCCAGGTTAATTTAGTGTTTCCATGGTGTCTTGGTGTGTGTGTGTGTGTGTGTGTGAGTGAGAGAGAGAGAGAGGTCGCGTGTTAGTCTTGGTCATATGACAAACAAGTCGCGCTCCCTCATCCAGGTCAAATGCCATCAGACGTTGTTGGTCTGTCAGGGTTAGTTTCTGGAGCAGAGGTGAAGAGCTGGATATTAAAGGCATCACTCTGGACTTGCCTCTCTTTAGTCCTCCCTCCCTCCCTCTCTCTCTACTGAGGCAAGGGGGAATGATTGATGAGATGGGTATCCAGCACATAGGGGCGCCCAGGAGCGTCTGCTCCACCCCTCTTGTACTGACACAGACGTTTAGACACATGCGCATACGCATGTACTCACACACACACACACACACACACACACACATGCACTCACTGATATGAGAGTAATTAACCTCAGACTGTTTTAACCCCAGCTGCCCATTAGAAGGACACCAGGATTGATGGGGCTCCCCCCGGTCCTTCACAATCTCTACTATCTGGACACCATTACAACACAGTGGAATGTACTGTATTAGCGATTTTACAAAATAAACTACACTATCCTAATCATGCGAAGCTTGAATGAGAGCAATATCTTGCTACATCTTACACATCTAATAAGGGTTTGACCCCTTACAGGAAAGAATAGTAGTTAAACAAACATCAGTATTTTTTTATGAGAGATTTTTTTTAAATCTTTCATTTTGGTCCCGGTTGGTCAGTTCTCTATATATAACTTAATCCCAGTTTTACCTCATTCTGCAAGGGAATCTCTGGTTTACCCCAATCTGTCAGCTCACACACCCATGACTTCATGGCCTTCGCCTGAATGTGCATTGGGGCTTCAAGTCGGACCCAGGTCAGGCCGTTGACTCCACACGCACATGTGAATGACATCACAATGGGAATGACATCACAATGGGAATGACACGTAGAGCCACCACTGCTCTGCAGTGCTGTTTTAACCACTAGAGCCTGAAATTATACAAGAATCATGTAGAGCCACTTTAAGATTCTAAGTACAAACCACAATACCTCTACAATAACATTACTGTATACACCTGTTATTGTAAAAGAAATATGCACATTGTAAAAACAAAATGCACTTTGGATATTCATTTATCACTACTGCCCTGTGATATAAGCTATACAGAGCAAGTTTAACGTATTTGCCTGTCTAGCAGTAAACACACAAGCAGGACGCTGTCAGTCTGTCCTACTTTGTTACTACTTTGTTACCGATGAAGTCAAGCTAATAATGTCAGCCTTATAGATTCACTTTAAACTTCTGCTTGAAGTTGTAGGTGCTGAAAACATGGAAAGTTAAAGACCATAATACTCTGCAGCAAGATTAAGTCTGAGGTTATGTTTTCACAATATATGTTAGGAAATTGTCAGTGTTTCAATATGTTGTCTCTCTTTTCCACATACACACACACACACACACACCATATACACATTGTACTATGCACCTGGCCACCTACCCGCCTACACCTCTGTGTAAGCCAATGTTCCTAAGGTCCTCTAAGGCTAGTAAATGTTTTAGTTAGGGTTGAACTCCTATTAACAGTGTTTTACTGTGGTAGTTCCTCATTGTGAAGAGCAGATATCATCGAAAGTAGTGTTGACAAGTCAATTTACACAGGTTGGTCACAACGCTGATTACCTAATTGTGCCTCTAGACATGACAAATGGAATTCATGGGTCAGTCTCAGTTGACGTGTCTCATTTACAACCTCTTCCACTCTCACCTCTGACTCTACCCTGACCTCTGGGACCTGGCCCAAGTCTGGAACATGGTCCCCCAGATGAGATTGCGTATTGGGTCTCTTATCATTGAGATATCACATGTGACATCTCTGTTTCAGTCCACTGCCTTAGTGTAGGAATTGTAACAAATGAGCACTGCTAATATTTGGTAAACCTGATGAGCTTCCACTTAACAAAGCCTGAACATGTCTTTGTGTATTGTCTACAATATACATTGTCCTCTTATAATTAATTGTGGCACCATTGGTAAAAAAAATAAAAAATAAAAAGGCAAAAGCCTTTGCAACATAAATAATACTAACTAATTATATTCTGTGCCCAGAATTTGGAGAAATGTTTATTTAATTTGAAAGCAATTGTTCATAAAATAATTATTGTTCATTTTTAATGACTGACAAAAGGTGGTTGTCAAAATTGTTGGCACCTTTGTTTGCAAATCTTATTTTACATACGACTAAGTTTCGCTAAAAACACATTTTTTTAGCAGTTCTTTTAACAAATAGCGATCACTCGAGAAATTGTCTTTACTTAATTCCACATCAGCAGAGCTAAGCTAATATCTCAAATATCTTTTAGGGTTGAACTGTAGAGAGAGCATGTAGACGTCAGGCCGGATTTAAGTTATTTCTATCACACCTTAACTAAATGTTGATTCATGGAATGTGTGGAGATCTGAACATCTCACTCGAAAACCGCATTAGTTCTCTGGATTCGCCTGCTTCCAAAATCACTGGCCTCAGGCGAGCTTCATTTCCAGCCCTGGTTATAACTCTTACATTGAATATAAGTGGGCTTTAATGAGCTTAGCATAGTTGTGCAATAATAATCGTGAAAGCAATCTGTTTTGAAAATAAAAGTTACTGCACATTGCATATAAACCATTTTTCCTAAACAGATATAAAAAAAGATATACTTTTTTTTCTATTTCCTGAGAAAACTCATTACTTGTGCCTCCACTTTAATTCTTCTTTCCCAAGGATGCCAATAATTATAATTATTCCAAGGAGACCAATATATATATTTCTTCAGTTGGAACAAATTATAGAGTTTTTTAACCATTTTTTTCAGTTCAGGTGACATTACACTTCCATGACACATCGTGGTTTTTCTCTCTCTCTCTCTCTCTCTCTCTTCAGGACCATACCTTCATCATGCAGTATAACGATGGCAACGCAGAAGTGGTGTCAATGTGGGTTTGCTGCTGTCTGGAGGAGAGGAGAGCACAGCAGGCCCAGGGATGCATGTGACCCCAACACCGCCTGACCTCTGACCCCTAGCCTTGAACACTTGTCAAGAGTGTAAGGGTCAAGTATGTCCATATGCACTGTACCATTGACTTAATTGTGGACGGACAAAAAATAATAGACATTGATTTAGATACTTTGTCTGTGAGAAAGCCTTGTCTCCTTCGATAAGATGGACTCCGTCTTGAAATATTCACCCCTGCCGAGACGGGACTCTGCATTTCCTTTCCAGTGTGTTTCTCCATTCTGAACCTGCCTCCAAACGTTTTGGGAATGTTAAGAGATTTGCAGTGAGCGTCCCGATCTGATTCTTGGTGATACGCTTGATTTGAAAGGATGCAGTGTCAATAAATAACTTCAAAAACATAAGATTCCATTACGCCGACAAGTACGTGCATCCCAAATAGACCTCTTATGCTTTACAGCTGCCGGTTCTCCAGCGAATGTTACGGTTTTTGCCTGTGTGTAACTGCCCGTGTCAGTCAGTCATGCATTTTATTACCTCACCAAACTAAAGTTGCCAGTTATTGCGAGGCATTTTCTTCTCCAAATTTACCCAATCCCCTTCGCTCCCTAGAGAATAACCTCGGTCATCCGGTGTTTCCTAGCCCTGTGAGCCGTCCTATCTCGTGAGTTTGTCGTAGCGCGAGACACGTCTCGCTGCACTGACGGTTAGGAGGCTAAGGGGTAAGGCGGGCCTTAACGAAACTCTCTTCGTCCAATCAGCTTGGGAGATCTTCGGGGGGGGGGTTCTTCTATAAGTGAAGCAAACAACAGCAGCAGACATGTAAACAATGATGCACTAGGAACAACAACGAGAGCATCAAAAAAATCTAAATTTTAAGTTTGATCGAGAAATCAAACGTGCCAATATCATTTTTATTGTTTGGCTACTGCACCAAATATTTTGACCTATTTTAACAAGAGATAACTTAGAGTGGGTGCATTTTAGCATCTAGTCCCTTTATTTTTTATGTTTTTGGCCTCTTATTTTCAGAATGGGTGATGATTTCGCATGATGCTACATAGATTTTTGCGATGTTTACTTTACTCACACTACCCTACTCCTTGAAAAATGTTGAAAAAATGAAAAAATCCCAACCAGATTAAATTATGTGATCTGGTCAAAATAGTCAACTGGGCTAAAGAGGGTAAGCACAGTCATCTCGTCGCCTTCTAGTGGTTGCGTTGGAATTTCCATGAGAAAAATCTAGACCTTTCCATTAGGAATTGAATATATAATTTCAGCATAGACTACACTCAATTAAGCATTGACTTGAACACTGAATTTTTGCAAGGAAGTTTATTGTATGTTGCAATTTCTAACCTTATATTTTCCAAAAAACGACAGTTATGGTAACGTTTGTGTAGTTAATCATTTGTGACAAATTATTTTGCATTTGTCGATGGAAAAAATTAATCCGAATTTTCTCAGGAAGGAACGCAACCAGCAGGGGCGCTAGTTCTCACTTCACCTTCCATATGAACAATTCATCATCAAATTTCAGTCTTTGAAACCTGTAAGTGATGCAGCACTTTTCCAGTTTCCACCTTCACTTTTATTTATATACTGTTACCTGTTACTTTAATGTTGACGCACATCTGTGCAATATGCTATCAACAGCCATGTATATTTGTGAGTACAGTATTAATTGATAACTAACACCTTTCAGAAGTGGGTGTTATTATGGTTAGTAAGATGTCCAAATAACTGTATCAACATAAAACTTAAGTGGATCATGGAACAGTTGTGCACAATAAATATAATATTTTTTATTCCCAATATGCCACATATTTTGTTCATTATACTCATTTGGTTGATTGTGAGTTTGGATTGTTGAAGATTTATTGTATTCTTCTTCAACCTGTGGGACACTTGTCTGCTTTACACGAAGTTGGCGTTATCTGTAATTAAAAAAGACAGAAATTCCTAGTGAGTATTAGTGACTACTTGGCAAATATTTAACATACGTATTTCTATAACTCAAATGATGAATAAAGTAATGAATTCCTTACGTAAAGTAAGAAAAACAATCCATTTCACACACAACTTATAACTTTCTATGAACAGATCTACTGTGAAAGACAGAAACAGTTTTTATGTTTTGGCTCTGTACTCTGGTGTGATTTTAAATATGGATATATAAATATATATTAAAGAAAATATTTCTCATTTTTACTTTGAGCCTGCACATGTCAGCAACCGCATCAAGTCTTGGAAAGGAAGGCTTGTCTCCCTGGTTTATTTTTCTTACCATCATCTCTTGCCTGAACCGTGTTCTGGTTGGACTGCAGATCTGAAGTCTGACGGAATCAAAAACATTAGTCTTCTGGTATCACTGGCTGATAACGGCTTTTCCTATACTTATGTGTCAGTAATTATAATGCACAAGGAAATTATCAAAAGTATTTTGGCACTACTTACAGGATATTTTTAAGAATTTTGATTAAAATAAAAAAATTTTAAAAAATTGTGTTCAAAACCCCAATATATCTAAGGATGTTTATCAAGTCTTTTAGGCTATGGTTTACAATTATTTTATGTTATATTATGTTATATATACATTTCAATTGTCAATACTGATACTGATCTTAATTACCATAAAACCACATGTGCGTACATTTGCCAATCATAATAATTGACCGTTGGAGTCCATTTAGTAGAGAAGAACTAAAAATATCCATGGTTATTGAGAGGTGCCATAGCAGTAACAGAATTGTTTTCAGCCAGTTTGATGCTTTAAACCATTGTTTACTTGACTTGCAGTCATTTAAACAAACATGCACTCAATCCCACACCAGAGTGATTTCACTAGATTCACAAGCAAGACAAGACTTCACAAATTAACTTTGGCTTGCAAAGCCCATATTTCCCAGGGACATTTTGAAATGTAATACAAGAATTTATACCACTGGCTTCACAGTTCCTATAGTGGTGGAAGAATGGGAGACATCTTTTTATAAAGTCCTTGCCTTTCCAAATACATGCCTTGAAATAGCAGACCGTAAAGTGCTGTATTTTTTCTTAACTATGTATGGATCTCATAGATGTTATTATTATGGATGATTGTCACTGCATTGTCATACCAAGACAAAACATCCAAAAATGTATTGCTCTTCATTGTTGCTCAGTTCATTTCTTCAGTTCATTCAATGCTTCCATGATAATTCCTGTGTAGCTAAACAATATGAGGCTTCATGTGACTCCTCAAGATCAAGACAATGTAAAGTATGAATTTATGCAAAAACCTTTCATATTGTTATTATGTAAAAATGGTAACTTTGTGCTTCCGTGGATTGTGAAGGAAGTTACTTTTAGACAGGACCCAGGGACCCAGCACAGTGGTAGTTAAGTCTGGTTTTATCAGTGGAATTTACATATTCAGACTATACTCTTTCCATTAAGGACCACACAACATTTTGCTCAAGATCCCAAATTTATTTAAACATTATTATTGATTGGTTTATTCTGTGAAAGTGTAATTTGTGCCTTTCTATGCACGTCTGCTGGGTATTTTGTTTTTTATCAATGCAGCAAAGAACAAAGTTCGTCAAATTTGATCTAGTTACATTCTGGGACTTTTAATGCAGTTTAGAAAATTAAGAGTAACGTTTCCACAGCAAAAACACATCACTGTCCTGAGAAGATTACAAGCATGTGCACTTACATTTACTTACTTTGAAGGCCTTGTCTAGCTGGTGATCAATAAAAATGTATCAATAACTGGCTACCAACATGTAATGTAATTTACCCTGAAAAGTAATTTGGTGTGTCTACATTACAAACTGGAAATAATATCAAAGAGTTTTGTCTTAGAAACGCTCACCAATGTCATTTGTATTGCACCTTAAAGTTAGCCAGGAAACCAAGATGCAACAACCCTTCAAAGTTATTTATTTACCTCAAAGAGTCTCAACAACATGAATTTAGTGATAGTTTGCCAGCCATATTTCCAGTTTACACGCCCATCCCTTCAATGAGGAAAAACACTACAAGACAGAATCAGATATACTGTTTTTGTCATAAATTATAATTAGCAGGTTGTATATATATAACAGACCGTGGTAACACATTGTCATGGCACTCCACCCATCTCTCTTGATCAGAGTAAGTTATTTTAATAAACTTGCTGTAAACTTGGTGCAAACATTGTTGCAAAAAAAGAACCAGGGCTGAGTTTTTAGCCAATATCCAGTCAATTCCTGATATTGCATAAATCTCCCGATGACATGCATGACCTTATTAGTGGGTTTGCATTACAAACACATATAAAGAGATTCCGGGACCTGTGACAACATACACACAACTGCAACCTGTATTCAGCCTGTGTTGTGTTTGATTGTGTGTAATACCACCCGTTAAGGTGTTAGTGAGAATCAAACAGAAAAATACTGTGATTTTAAGAGCTCCTGTGTTACGCGAAACCACCTATGATTCTGCAGAAAATCATTCAATGCTTTCTTTAACTTTTCAATCAACTGTGTGAAAGGAGAATTGGCTCTTGTGTTTGACGCAACCTTCATTGATGTTCTGGGTGTGCCAGATGTGTGTTAGTTGCTCCTTACCCTGCACCAAAAGCACTAATTATTCTATTATTCTGTTGGGACCGTGAAAGAGAATGAATACAACAAATATATGATATACTGTATATACTAAAACAATTCTTGTTTTTGTATTAATTGGTTTGTCTTTGTTTGATGATAAGGATCTCTCTAGTCGTGCTTCCTGTCTAGAAGAGAGCCGGCCAGTGTGTTGGCCCCATGCATCACCCATGTCCCTGAAAACTGTGGTCATGTCTGGAAAAAGTTGATTGGAAGTTGATGGATGCAGGGCCGACTTGAGAGCGTAAAGAGGGCTGCACCATCCCAACACTGAGACCCATAAACAAGCCTGGAAAATCAACACTCTGTGTCCCAGTGTGAACATTCATTTTCTGAAATCCCTGAAATCAACTCGGCATACATGCATCCACTGTTGTTAGAAAGACAGACTTCTCATTTTCTATTTGAGCCTGTTTAATCCTCAGCTATTCTTGCGTAACCATGTTGTACTTTTGAGGTTGTTGTGAATTTTATACATATCACAGCCTTCAAATTCCAGTTGTGAGATGATTATGGACTCTGAGGTATCAGGTGAGGTACAATACAGCCTGATATCCACAAGGTAAAGAGTTTTTATGTCACTTTAAATCAATGAAGATGATTTTACTGGGGCTTAATCCAAGGAAAAATTGTGTTAAAGATGATCCAAGTTGTCTTTAAAATCTTAGGGTTCATTTTAAGATTAAATGTGTTTAACAATATTTTTAGCTGGTTCACATTTCTTCTGTTATTTACTGTCATAACGTTTTAAAGATGACCTTCCACACCTGCTGCTGGTACTGTGTTTATGTCGTGTGATTAAGGTTTTCCAGCTGTAAATTCCCATTATAGAGTAAACACTAATAACTACAGTTAGTACTGGTGTAATATCTCTGTATAGCTCCTACTGCCCGATGACAGTGGTAGATATTTATTATACTCTTTCCAAGGATGTGTCATATCTGTGTGCCTGACCGGGTACAAGACACATTGATATTACTTTTCCACATAATAACTTTAACACACATTTCCATAGCATATGTTATTATGATTCACGACCTGGATGTTCTGAAATCGACAGGTTATTTGAACACACCAAAAGTCCCGTTTTGTAACTTAATGTAAACAGCGATGAGGATATCATGGCTCTGCAGCAGATCACAATATAATTCAAATACACTCAATTACTGTTTTCACGCTTGTTATCAGAAGAAATGAAAATCGAGAGCGATGTCAAACGACTGTTACAACATGTAAATTGCTGCTGAGATAAAAATCAGACTGATCAGATGATATATTGCTATGGTGCATCTGACCTATACAATAATAATGTCTCCGATGAAAATTTGGATTCTCCATCTCATTTTGCGCGCTTCTCCACGGAGATATTGACGCGTATTGTTTGGAGATGCGTCTTCATTTCGTGCAGTCCGGGATCCTCACATCCCCATTAGCCACAGAGGTATTATATTATATTATATTGTATTGCATTGTATTGTATTGTATTGCCTCTGGATTGTATTGGCCGATGACCTTTTTCCAGAGCAGTCCAGGTTGATTAGTACATCAGGGGACAATGAGTGTCCGAGGTGTAACAGCCATTACCCGCATCCCTTTATCAATGTCCTGTAATTAAAATGTCACCGTTTAATTTTCGAGCCGATGCTTTCCTCTCGGCGCAATCTTTTCCCAATAAAAAGTGCAATCGAAATGCTCTTTTCTTTCACTGGAAACAAAAAAAAAAAAGGGGCTGGTTTCTGGGAGAAACCGCTGAAGTGCGCCGAGCGGCGAGGGATCAATAGGCCCCATCGCCTAAGAAGAGGATTGATCGGCCTCTAAAACGGAATTTATTGGGGTCATGGTTTTATAGGGTGCTGATACAACTGTTAATTATAAACATTTGGCCTCGATTGCTGCTTTTATTAAACCTGTCCTGATTTAGGCATGTTTGATTTATCTTCCCTGATAATATGACAGGCTGAAAGTAGGAGCTCCCCTTAAAAATAACCTGGAACAGATCTTGTCTTTTTTTTTTTTTTGTGTCGAGTATAGCCTCCACGGTCTCCTGCTGGCGGAGTGTTTTGGTTATTTAAAAGGTTAATTGCAGTAGGACACTTTTACACAAAACACACCGGGAGATGCAACACAGGCTACAATCCAACATGGGTGTGTTTTCTCCTCTTCATTGAAGAGGCAGGAGACCCGAGTTCATCAGAGAGAGACGCGGTTCTCCTTCCAGGGTTCACGTCTCTTACAGACCCGCACCTTTTCAAATGAACCCAAGACTCCTAGTCTACCTTTAACATAGCAGCTCAAAGCTTGTAACAGGAACATAAGTTCATTATTTATTTATTTTCTTTAAATAATAACACATTACCAAGAATGCCACAAAATTAAATTCGTTGTGGGTATTTTGTTAACATTTTGAATGTTTCCATTATTTCCTCAAGGTAAAAAAAGAAAGAAAAAAAAAGCAATATAGGCCTAAACGTGTTTTATGAAATATCTACATATTAAACGTTATATTAAACGTAATAGAGCCACGTCTCGTGCCCGGGTTCACCTCGCGAGGTTGGAATTCTAACGGACTTAAAAACCCGAAACACATGAATATTTTAGGGCAGGTTTGTTTAAACAATTGGACGCATATAAATGAGGCTCAGGTAATTTGCTCATTGTAAAAAGATCCTCATTGATGTGCATCCAGCGGTAATAAAGCGCGCGCCTAAAATTACCCGCCGAAAACGTCCAATTAAAACCTCGCGCGGCGGATCTCCCGCCTTTTATAATGAAGCGCGCTCTTTCAGGCCCACGTGAGCTCGCGTTCCCCCGGAATAAGCAGCGACAATGGCGCGTTCGGTCGGTGGTCTCTAAATAATTAAAAAGAGAGGAATAATTACAGTATAACGTTGTAATTATTGTTGGGCTGGAAGGAAAAGCCTCTTGATTGTGATAGACGAGTGGATGCGAGTGTATCGGGTTTAGCTGGGCTCCCTTCTTCTTCATCTTCTTCATCAATATTGCAGGGAGATAAAGCTGATGGAACAGCCCGCTACCTGAGACGGGCGACTTTCAAACCCCGTCCCCTTCTGGAGCTTTTTAATAAAGAATGACTGTAACAGTATGACGGTCGTTTTAAATGTGAGCCTTCTGTGTGACTTTCGGTGGGCGGGGTCCGCTCGCCCCTTTTTTTTTCGCGTTTTTGTCAGGTCTTTTATTTAGGCGGTAGGAAGCCAGCTAGGGAACTAGAGGAGAGGAGACACATGAGGGAACATGTTCTGGGCGGGATTCGACCCGGGTTTTAAGTCCTGCGGTGCAGACGGTCGCTTTTGGTCACGTTTATAATAAACTGTCCAGTAGCCTGGGATGAATGTTAAGGTGTTGGTTCGTTCAGGCCTGTTGTGTAATCTAGCCTACATGTTAGGCCTACTGTTTCAATGTAAAGAGTCCTACGTTAATCCTATCTAAAATGTTCGTTTTGTACATGTCAGTAAGTCTCACAGCCTCTGTTAGGTTTAAGATATATAGACTATGTTTGAAGGCGTTTTATGATAAATATATTCTTCTTCTTTTTTTGTAATTAGGGTTATCATTCTCGTCTGGGATGTAGGCCTAAGCATGATCAGAAAATACACTGTGCCGTCTCTTTCTCGATGATTAATATAATACACTAATCTAATCAATCTATTTCCACGTAGGCCAATTTTATCAGTGACAATTGTAATGAAAGTGGTTGTCAGCAGACTGGAGCCTCCATCCACCTGTTCCATGTTCTATTGATGGTCTATGTGAACCGATGAGGCATCGATCTGGTTACGAACAGTTAATTCCGTTTTAAAGTATCAATTGGGTTCAATTCAGATAGGCTACTATTTGTATAAT
>OMKK01029998.1:4488-22449 GCA_900302305.1 Polymixia japonica | reverse complement strand
ACTCCGAGTGTGACACAAAACAAAGGCGAGGCCTCCCTGCCACATAAAGAATGAGCAGCGTTCGTTTGGCCTCCTCCACTTTGCTTGAAAGACGCAGCCCTGATTTGTTAACAGTCATAAATATGTCATTCCTACACGGCAGATGAAATTCAGAACTGAGGGGAAAACAAATACAGGAAGTCGTCTACAGTACGGTTTCTAATTTGCTATTTTTCATAGAAATGTAAAAGCAATATTGTTGCAAAATAAAACATCTCAAGGTGGTAAATGGTATACGCAATTTACCAGGGGAGCTGTTGCTAACTGCAATTGGATCACATTTTTCACCTGATATTGTTTCCATAAAAATGTCTGGAGTCATTTATTGAGGTAAGCTTGCATACATTTATAGAAGGGAATGATACTGGTGTATGTTACTATGGTGAACATATCTATGAAATCCCTCCGTTACATAAAAATAGGTAGTCAGGGCGAAGTAAGGATGTTGACGGAAAGCAGCTCACACAGGCTAGAGTGGAAATGGTTAACAAGCCATCTGCATATTGGAAATGGAAAACAAACCGTGTAGCATATTTAAAAAATCATTTTGGAGACGCATATCATAACCGGGGACATGCCTGGCTTCCTATTGTACTAACCTCTAAATGGTAAAAATATAATTTCCCACATTTCCATTTTTGTGGAAGGCAGAGGTAACAGGGAAAACATAACGTTGTGATCGTAACAGACAGCAAATTAACAGATGCATTCTTGACAAGTGAGTTGCCAAATTGTTAAGAGTGTTGACGTTATCTTTGTCTGTTACAAGGGTCTCTCTTTTTTTTGCATCTCACACAATTATTCATGCATTTACATTGCTTATTCATTGTACAATTGTATTTTTAGAGAAAATACCTATTAATGGCTCTATTAATGGATATTGACACAGATACAATGATTCTTTCCCCTAAACTCTGTTTGCACACGCAAATACAGTCTATATTTTGCTTCCCGTCCCCTTTAATATCTGTGATAATTCTTCTGCAGAGATTGAGAATTGAGGCTTTTTAAATCCCAAATGGCCATGTCATAATCCAATAAAATTCAAGAGCCTAATTGGATCTTTTTAAAGGCTCAGAATAGTAGCAGACGATTAAATACAAGCTTTGTCAAACTCAGTAATGGGAAAGGGGTCAAGTGGATTCTGTAGCAACGTCTCACTGGCCTCTTGCCATGTAATTCAGTCATCAGAGTCAACAATGGTGGTCAAGGCAACAGGTAAGGTGGGAAGCTGCTACATTAAATAGGAGAACGTGTTTCGATATCCAAGTAGACGTCAAGGATTGTACCAACTGACTTAGGAAGCAGTTAAAACATGCTTGCGTGAAACACAACAGGATGCAAGCATCCAAGTAAAAAAAAAAAAAAGTAACTTCGGTTTGCTGGGATACACAGTGGCTAGCGCTATCTGTCCTATCTTAATCCCACATCAGACCAAATCAGACCAAAGTTAGAGACAACCACTTGTTTCAGTCTATGTCCTTGAAATAACTAGCATATCAGGGAGAAGTAAAGAGAAAAGACAGGAATAGGACCAACAAAGTACACCGATTCTCCACGCTGTCCGTTTAAAAATGCAAATCACGCAAAGCCTGGTTGAATTTATTGTAGCTTGCAGACATTGGCTAAAGGGGCCGATGTTTAAAAATAACACCTTGCAAGTCGTGACCCAAATTTGCCTCAAAAATAACTCCCTGGAAGACCAGACACCAACAGTGGAATGTGGGAGTGAGAAACCAAATCTCATTTCCATTTCAGTCACACTCGCTGATGCCGCCAGCATTATTTATTGATATAATTTTGAAACAAGAAAAATACACAAGTGTGGAAGAGTTGTGGGACATCAGATGTTTGTTAATTAGCTAATTGTGTGCTCTGAGTGAGAAATATTTTATTAAAACAATTTCCCTGAGAGATGAAAAGCCGTCTTATCTTTTTAAAAGAGTGCAGTAAAAGATATAAATTAAAATTGATATGACTCAAAGACTTGGCACTATCGTGACGATTTTGAAGCATTAGTAAGTGGGCGGCCCAAGGGCCTTGTATGTGATTCCTAGACCCCACACATATCTTACGTCTGTAGAGTTTCTAGCTAGACCTTTAATCCCCTCAGCCTTTACTATCAAGCCGTTGCCATGACAGCTGACTTACTGAGGGCATTCGCTCTTAATTAGAGTTTGAACCTGGTCCGGAGCCACCACCTTCTCCTTATGCATATTTCAGACACATCAGTGGAGGTGATAGCTCTGGGCACATGATGATTACCTCCCGATCATTTATTTTAATTGCACCTAATGCCATCCTGCTAATGGTTTTCATACTCGCAGAAAGTTTAAACCAGAGGTGCTCGTGAGACGTACCGTTCATTTCCTCTGTTTTGTCTCGATACATGCTTCCCCCGTGCGCAAATCTTGACAGGTGAGGTGTCGTAGGTGTCGTGTAAGCGTGTTTCCTCGTGCACACTAATGAACCCAGGGCCAGATCCCTTCGCCAATCTGTCCTAATGGGAAGAAGGGAAGGCCTGCCGCTGAAGCATTGCCTCATAAGCCAAGTTAAGTCTATGGTCTCGTCACACACAGACACACACACACACGTGCGCGCACACGCACGCCTCCCTTGTGGCTCGGAGATTGGATTTGCCAATAAATTATTCAATAATCTCTATCTACAAAAATGCCTCCTAAACAGGCTGCTGTATATGTTGGCCTGATATGATATTTGCATTTTAAGTGCTGGCAGTATATTAGGGGGAGGGAGGTTAGAGGAGGATCTGGCAGAGGTGGTTTAGAGGGAACATGACAAGCCAACATTCAGCCTGTGATTTTGCTTCTCTGCTATGATTTTTGCAACATCGGGATCATGCTTAGCGCGGTAACTAATCTGACATAGGCTCCTAATTTGTTTCCATACTCTTTCTGACAAAATCCTTAACGGTTCAAAGCCAGCGTACAATTTGCTCCCTGGGTTCAGCGTAAACGTCATTTCTTTACTATGCTATATTGACAAATGAAGAATCATATCAACAATTTAAACAGGTACACAGTTTGCATGCGGTTGAAAACTGATATCGCCCCAGCTCTCCGACTTTAGAGATAGGATGGGTGACCTACATATCAAATCTCACCCATTACCTTTACAGGAGCATAAATATTCTGATGATGCTCAAGATACATACATTTGCTGTGTAATAGTTGGTGCGGCTAAATGCCAAATCGTGTTTACAATAGCAGAGATAAGGTCATATTCCAATTTGAAATCTGAATAGGATAGCTGGAATATGCTGAAAAATAGCTTGGACACTGGGGCACTTAAACTGTTTAGAATTTGATGTTGGTTTTCTGCGGTCTGTGAAAGTTTTGTTTCCATGTTCATATTTATCTTAATTCATGTAAATGGCTCCATTTGTGACGTTGATATGAAGATGCACAGCTTTTCCTGAATATGATGTAAACTAGGTTAGCTAATATTTCAAAATACTGTGCGCATGTAAATCCACTCATTGCATCACCATTCTTTTTTCTTTTTCCAGAAGATCCATGGAGGCATACGGGGTATTGCCTCCGGCTAAACATCAGAGAGGTAGAGGAACTTTTTGACCTGTGTTCTGTGCTGTGGGACCTCTGTCTCTGTTTTTTGTCTGTTTTCTCTCTCTTCCTCTTGCTCTTTCGCTGCCTCCTCTCACTCCCTCTCCCCCATGTCCCACTGATCCAACCTCCCAATGCTCAGTTTACACTCCGCTGAGCCCATGTCATCATTCCTACACATCTTGCCAGGTAGAATTGGCCTCCTTTTCTCCTTCCTGTTGTTCAACTGCTAAAAATAAAGCTCCCTTTTGCAGAGCTGCCACGAGGCTCCAGTCTGGTCCTCTGCAGGGTTTAAAACTTCACTTCCTGAAGAACGGACGGTATGTTCCAGTATCAGAGGCAAAGTACATTTAAGTAAAGGCATCATTTAAAAACGTACTTTGGCACTCAGTACCCACAAAAAGTATCGTAACACTGGGAAAGCACACGAAGACAAAAGGTTGTGGTGAAAAAACAAATAAATGTATTAATGTTACAGGTGGAGGTTGGACAAAAAGGAAACTTAGGATCTTCCCGGATTGGGGTGCAGGTTAACACACTCACTGGATGGCTGCCGACTGGACAACTGGCAGGGCAGAGAGTGAGACACAGATGAAGGAAGGAAGGGGAGATAGAGCAAACAATCTGTTCGTCCACAATCCTTAATCAATCCTCGTCACAATCAGCGCAGGGGGTTATACTCTTGTTCAACAGCCTAGTCGAAGAAAAAAAAAAAGGTCACAACCAAAAGTTGCTTGGCTCGCAGTCGCCACCAACACGCCACCTTGGAGACTTTGAAAGCCCACTACTTGCCAGCTCGTCCTCTCCGAGGCTGGAGGGGAGCTGGACAGCTTCAATGCAGGTAGGGGTTGACTGCTAATTAGTGGCAGCTGTGATACCTCCAGGACTGCAGTAGCTGGACACGGTTGTATTGGCTGCAGACTACTTTTCCCAGCTGTCTTCTGCCTGCAAACGGGCACTGTCCTTGGTCCTGAACCTCTCCTCCTCTAGGCTTCCCAGAGATCTCGAGAGCCCTTGAGGCTCCGCAGTACCCACAAATATCAATGCTACTGTGTGTTGTTCTCAGTAATGCAAATGAAAAGGTGGTTAAACCATGAACTGCATTGGTTATCACTGTAAGGTGATCAAAAAAGACATTTACCAACAAACATACTTTTCTTTTTACTTTTCATTTTATTTTCTTGAAGAGACACAGTTTCTGAGTAGATTACAACATCTGATACTGTGACTCTATGTTATAAGTATCTACAGCAACTTTAAAAGTAGGGGTTAAACAGAGTTTAGCTTCCACTACATACCTGCCAATCATGCTGTGGACAATAGTCTCCTTAGTAATCTTATATTAGTCTGACGTTACTAACGATGTAATGATTCAAACAGTATCATCATAAAAAGATGGGTAAGCTCTATTTCATGAATAAAAAGGTGGGGAACGCAAATGTCCAAATCAGTGGGACCGGACATTAAACAGACTTTACCCTGCCAGCTCCCTAGTACAAAGTCAGTATAATGTCCAATTCAGCCCAACGGAACGGCAAGAGACTCGGTTGTTTATGACCGAAATACGAACCGGCTATGTGACCACATACTTTTTGCATCATGTCCTGCCTCCTGCACGCTCTAGCCAGGCATCACCCCTCGACTAAACCAAACAGAGTATGTCCAGTAGGTGAGAACGCGTCTGACACAGACAATCTCCTGTTGTGTGGTACATGCGAGAAAGGGCAACTCCAGACAATGTCCGGACCTTGATTCTCCGAACATCGTCCGGAGTTCATATGAGAAAGCGGCTTGAGCTTAGTTAGGTTCCAGCCTCTCACTGCAGACCACTGAGCAACTTCACCGGAGCCATTAGGTGCTAAGTACCTTGCCCATGGGCCCCTCAATGATAGTTGTTGAGTCAAGGAAAAGTGCTTTTCCGGGATTTGAACTGGTAATATTTAGTTGGAAGCCTGCCTTACTACATTTACCATTACATTTTAGACATTTAATTGACGTTCTTATCTTAAATGTGATTTGCAATACTGTACTGTATGTGCACATGTAGAAAATGCTTATGCCTTGACTGGCAGTATTTTAAGCAACAAATATTAATTACGCAACGGCTAAATCTGCGGCTACCATTGACTTTAGGCAACCTCCATACCCTGTTGTAAGTCTACCTAACACTTTTGTCCTGTGAAAAATGTAGTATAACATGTTTCAAGTCATTATACCCCCGGGAAACTCTTTATCTATGTACACACCGGCAGCTTTTGGAGCGACAACCAGTGACAACCAGTGTCACCGGTCGGGCTCTGATGGAAGGATGCACGCCCCCGCAAATGTACGGCCGACAAAAGCGAGCCGGGAGAGCATGCTCAGCGTTTTATCATACCCAGGCGGCCATCCATCGGGTTGTGATGAGTTGCCTGGAAAACCATTTCCCCAAGGCTTTCAGGCACCAACAATCGGGTGTTCTCCTCTCCCGTGCTATACGATCTGTCTCTAACGGCCGAAAAAGTATGGATGAGTGAGCAGTGCGTTAGAGTGCACCTGGTGACCATCAATCACCGAGGTCAAAGGCAAAGCGCGGTGCGTTGTCCCCGGACTGCCGGAGGGGGAAAGTCACCCCTGTTGGTTGGATAACAAGGACCCAGGGAGTCTCCGGGAGAGGCTCCGCCAGCCCCCCTCCTCTACCCCCTTGCAGTGTCGGACAGGTTTGCGTCACCACTAAGCTACGGCGCGTGTCTCAGGTATCCCTGTCGTTAAGCGCGCCCCCGTAGTCTTTTCCACTAAACTGTTAAACCTGGGCCAATCTGTGCCTAATAATAGGGGCGGCAGAAGACACACGCCTGCGGCAGCGAACTCCCTCTACACTTTTTTCCCCTTGGATTGAATTTCCACTGTCACCACAGGATATGTGTGAATATCCCCACGCACACCTTATCTCCGCCCACGATTCCTCCGCCAAAGCCCCGGGTCAAAGTAGGCTCTGGTGGATCATGGTCTGTGAACAACCAGTATCCAGCAGAGCCCAGTATTTACCCCCTTGCACATGTACCATAGTGCTGTCCAACGACCCAAACCACCTGTCCCACCTCCATCAATGTGCACTCCCTCCACTAGTGGCTGGTCCCACCCGCACCACCAGCTCTCCTGTCCCAGTGTCTGAGGAGCCCCCCGTGGGTCTGCAGGCACAGAGGTGGAAGCTGGGCCCTGTAGAAAAGATGGAACGGGGGTTTAGTACAGGGATGCTAAGCTTACTAGCTAGCCCACTCTCGCTAGTGGGCAGGACTGTAAAACCAAGTATTTCACCTGCAGCAATTAAAAAAAATGTCACCAATGGTCATTTAACTGTTAGCTTTAGCTACCTGAATATTCACTCAAGATTGATTACATTTATCTTTTAATATATTGTGCATGCTCTATGGCAGGCAGTGTTGTATAATTAATTGATATTGTATCTTATGGCAAGGTCCTGGGTTTGAACCCCCGGCTGGCCGCCCAGGTCCTTTCTGTGTGGAGTTTGCATGTTCTCCCCGTGTTTGCGTGGGATTCCTCCAGGTACTCCGGTTTCTTCCCACCATCCAAAGACATGCAGGTTAGGTGAATTGGCGACTCTAAAAAAATTGCCCTTACGTATGAATGTGTGCGTGAATGTATATGTCTGTATGTCTATATATATGCCTGTGTGTCTGCCCTGCGATAGACTGGCGACCTGTCCAGGGTGTTCCCCCGCCTTCCGCCCAATGAGAGCTGGGATAGGCTCCAGCACCCCCCCGCGACCCTGAACAGGACAAGCTGTTGAAGATGGATGGATGGATGTATCTTATGGCCAGAAACGAACACATTTCTATCTGGTGGTGATCTGTTAGTGGTGTTTTACACTGACATTGCAGTCTACGGTGAGGCGGGGACGTACCGTAAGGCAAAGTATTCGTATGTGTGTCGGTCTGATGAATAGGCTAACCTAATTCACACCAAACTTCACTACGTACCCAAAGAAGGTATAGTGAGCGCATTGTAGAATGCAGTTGTCGCTCTCCTTCCTAAGTGAACTGTGTGTAAACTTGACAGGATTAAGCACTTAAAAGAGGAGTGACAACTGTATTTAGCTGCAGTGTGTAAGTGGCCTTTGTTGGCTCTTGTTAAAGGCAGTTCGTAAGATAGATAAGATCATCATGAGTGAAAAATCTCAGTCGGCCATATTTGTAAGTCTCCTCTTTAATCCACAGTACATTTACTGTAAATGAGTCACTCAAGTTACACTATGACAGCAACTTTGTTGAACTTCTTAAGACTTTCTCTATCTCACAAGCACAATTATAGCTCAGAGGGTGTTGAGTGGAATGGAACTGACAACAAAGGAATATAGATCTATCTACACTTGAAAGCTTAAAAGCTAAAAACAGAAATGAGAGCAAACAGGGATATTTTTTTGTTACCGTCAAACGTAAATCACATAGACACAAATGCATCTGGTACTTTGATCTCAGAATACAAAGCACTTTGGGCAGATAAAGACACGTCTAGGCAAGCATAGCATGCTTAGATTGTCTGTGCATTGCAAGTCCGAGATAAGTTTCTATTAATCATTATCCAACATGGATGAATAAAACAAGTCATGAATCTGATTGCTTAATGGCTTTAATGTGATTGTTTAATGGCCCGCAAGGCAGGACCTGGAGCCTAAAACAACGCTGTGTTTAGGACATTTTCAATAATGTAGTGATGCACTAGATTGAAGGCCAAACGGTTTTATTTCCGCACGGTCTTGGCTTGTTTTAGCACGGCCTATTGAATAGAATGTCGAAAAAACTGCTGAATGATACAGCAGCATGGCTGGATTAGTCAATTAAATTAAAAAGGTCATAATGCTTAGTCAATGGAACTATGACTACAGCAGGAATGTCGAATAAATTGTGCCCATGTTGGCATGTTGCTGACATTAGAAAAGAAATGCCCTCGAGCATTTTCATCTTCTCAGCAAGTCCCTTACAGATTAGTAATGACCTGTTTAATGTCCTCTTTTGATGCCGTGGTTTATTGTGTTCCACTTGGCAAAAATCTACATCAAACCTATTCTTTGATGGTAGTAATTTGGAACTACAATTGAAATTTAGATACATTTACAATCATCAAAAGGCAAAAACTCTAGCACTAAATAATTAATTCCCTGATTCCCTGTAAGTAAAAAGTGTGTATTCTTGTAAATGTGATTTTAAGGTTACTCAGGAGGCAACGGTATCACAACATGGTTGTACTGGGAGTGCATGTGCATGTCTGTAAACCCTTTTTTCCTGAGCCGCTACTCCTTTAGGATTAGTATTGATTCCAGCTCATCACATAGACTCTATCATTACACAGCTGATACATGAAGACTGGGTCCACGAGCAGGTTGCTTTCCACTGAACCATTTTACACCATCAAAAACAACTTACCACACTACTTCCAAAAACATTAAGGTAATCTGTCAGGTGTTTCAATTTGGAAATTATTATTTGGAAATTTCTCTCAGGGGAAAACTACAAAAAAATTCAAAAATATACAATAAAACAAATTCCTGACTATTGCTGCGAAGACTTTGGTTTCAGAGTTAAAATCTACTCAACACCTTTGATTGTGGGCACTCACTTTAATCACCTGTTAGAGAGTACAGAGCCCATCCTGCACAGATGTCAAATGCGACCAATGGAGGTTTTAACAGCACAGTCAATGTCTTTGGACATAAAGAATTTTATTCTCCTGGATATAAAGAACAAATTATTGCCGAACGTTAAAGGGAGTGTAAAGGGGCTGAAAATAGTTAAAATACCCATAAATTATCACAGAGCTGTATCCACTACACATCTACCAAGTATCTATTCAAAGTAATGTCAATAGCTACAATAACACACATCGCAAGTCAGATATACATAACTCTGTATTGAAAAGAAGTCAGGATTGTGTGGGCGTGGTCGTGAACCCCCGCTCAACTCATCCCAAAACATCCCACCCACAAAGTAAACAAACACCTATCCATCCAAAATAACTGAAAGTCCAGGGTGATTAGCTGTCATTTTGCGGACATTTCATGCCAATTTTAGAATTGAAGAGCGATTTCCAGTCATTCCATAACAACGGCGTGTTTCAGAGTTTGTTTAGAGGCTGTTTTAGCGGGACAGAATACTTTTATTGGCCTCCAACTATGGGAGGAGATATGTAATGAGATAAAAACATTTATTGGCCAGGATGCCAGGCTTGTAACAAAAGCGCCATGGCTATAACATGTTATTCATTGTGTCAATAAGGAATAAATAAATCAGATGATAACTAAAATTGTGATATTTCCCGAGACCTCTCAAAATGGTGTGAATTAATACACGACTTTTAAAGCACACATTATTTATACAGATTGTAGGATACACCTCTAAACTTTAAGTTAGCCTACATCTACATCTTTGCGATGCACGTAGCATGAAAATCCTCTGGAAAATGGAACTTAAAATGACAGATATTATCAAAGGTATAGTTTTCACTCTTAGTTGGGGAACTGATAATAGATTTTATGTTAGCTGCTTGAAGCTGTTTTGAATTCTGTACATAGATAATCTCTAAAGATTGCTTGTAACACTGATTTATGTTTATAATGTTAACACAGGGAACACAGAGCATCAGAGCTTTAGGTATATTCAATTATGGGAGGAAAACCATTTTAGTCAACACTAAATAAACCGAACTAAGTTGCATTTTACATTTAAGGCATGTGCAGATGATGTTCTTGTCTAGTGTGATTTATGGAGGACTTCAGTGTCTTGCTTATAAGGACTTTTTTATTAGATTAGATTAGAGTAGAGTAGAGTAGATTAGATTAATTTTGTTCAGGAAATTAATTTTGTTCGGGTCATCATACATACAACACCACAACAACAACTTCCAGTCTCTCTTCACCTCTTACCCTGGGCTACCTCCAGCTCCAGCTGTGGCTTGACTGATATAATGGGACGTCTGAATGACCACGGCAAAGCCAAATCAAATCCATTTGCCATTGCTAGAGCAGCAAATGGAAAGATGACTGGGGAAACTGGTGAATGTAATGTTTTGTGTCAGTGGTTAAATATGTTCTTACTCCATCCCAAAGCTGGAATCGACTTGTAAGGACATGTAGCGAACCGTAGTAGATCTATAAACAAGAAAGGCAAGCTTTCAACAACACTACAGCGAAAATTCCTTTTTAAATAAAATTTAGTGACTTTGTTATTAATGTTATGTTACAGCTGACTATGGCATCTCTGTCTCTATCTCTCTCCCTCTCTTTCTCTCTCTGTACCTCTCTCTCTCCCTCTCGCTCTCTTTCTCTCTCTGTACCTCTCTCTCTCCCTCTCGCTCTCTACCTCTCTCTCTACCTCTCTCTCTCTCTCTTGCTTTTGTATTGATCTCCAGATACTCTATACTCTCTAGCCCCTCCCCTGACTGGTGCAACCGTCCTACCATTGTATGTGTGGATTCAAAGCCACAATAAAGCAGCATTGATTTTCACCCTCTTGATTTTAAAGGACAAAGGAAGGGGAGTCCGCTGAGCTGAGAGAGGAGGCAGGCTTGCCCTGCAGCATCTGCCCTAATGGAAATGGGGAGAATAGCTGTCTGCTACGCTGGCAGGTGTCACTCACAGAGACCTATTGTGTTTGTCTTTCCAGGGACACATGGAGTCCATTTTATGGAGAGGTCCAACTTCGTCGTTAATTAGTTTTGGTTGGGAGGTGGGCTAACAAGCTTAGGGACATGTTTTGTTTATGCTCTCCTCTGGCTAATTTCTCAGCTGTGTTGTTGTTTACTTGGTATATATAAGTGTTGTTTACTTGGTATATGTAATTACCATCCCTTGGCCAATGTCATCAGGGACAGATATCATACAACATTTAAGGTTTATAAACTGTCCATCACTGATATGAAAAATGCAATGGCTCAGAGATACAAATAGTTTTATATGACTTTTTTTGTTTTTTTGTGGATTGTTGATTATTGATTGTTGTTGTGGTTTAGGGTTGCTGAGTGATGGCCTACCTTAAAAAAATCCAATATGTAATAAGTAAGACGCCATCTATATAAGTGGTCGATGTTTGTACACTGGTTTCACAATGAAAGATGAGAAAAGAACAGCGCAATGTCTGTATCTACGCGCTAACATTTGAAGTGGGCGGGGACAATCCCATCACATGACTGTGGTAAAGTGAACAATGAATCACAGCAATCAAATGCCTCTCTCTATTACCCAATGTGTCAAATAAAAAAAAAAAAGGATCTCCCAGGTGTAATTGGAGTAATTAGTCTGCTTAAACCAACTGGAGGAAAGCCTATGTTCTTGCCAGTTGGGGGGCTGAAACTGAGATTTTGTCAAAAGAGAGTGGGGGAAAGAGAGTGGGATTGAGAGATTAACAGAGGGTGTGAGAAAGACAGGCAATATAATCTAATATAGAATTAATTACATATTCAATATATCAATTAAAATGAGTAGGATTTATTTCCTATAAAACAATGTATAGACTCATACAAAAATAATCCCTCTCAATCATCACTTATGACCCACTAGAAGTGTGTGGTGGTGTCTGTATCTGCATAGACCCTGCTGCCCTCTGCCTGTATTTTATTATTTTGCTGTGTGTGGGACATTTCTGGGTGTCAACCTTCGGAGGAGGGGCCAACTTTTGAATGCTGTGTTTACCAACCACAACCGACAAATCCTACTCATTATACATTTAAATATCAAGGCTAACCCAAATCAACCAAAGTCCTTACATCCTTTCTGATACAACCCAAGGACAGCCGCTGCACTGAAAGTGTTAATGTTCATTTAAGGATTTCTCATCCCTCTGTCAAGGAAATGATTACCAGCACCCCAAGGATAATTCTCTGTGGCTGTGGCCATAGGAGCGCTAAGCAGGGGGAGGAGCAGCCTGTGACCTTTGATGCATGATAAGAGGGTCTCAATTAGCTGCGTATCAGAGGAAGCAGGCTCGTCCTGCAGTCCCAGTGGACTAGTACTTCAATTACATCTAAGGAAGGTAAATGTGCGTCTCTATGTTTGTGTAACCTGAGACCTCCTCCATCTCTGTGTACGCTATATTTTTTCCGGCTAGCTGGCGAGAGGCCTCGGCCGCACCTTGATATCAAGAGTATCTTTTAATCTCTGCATTTATTTAAGATAAAGAGTGAACCACCACGGCGTGCTTTCACTTGCTTGAGGAGAAAGTGCCAGCTCACTTTGACAGTCACTTGCTTTGACAAATCACGGTTGAGTGGGGGAGGCGGGCTAATTAAGTCTAAATTCTATCTAATAAACTAAAAATTCAATAAACCTAATTCAATTTCAAAACTAACATGGTGTGTGAAGATTTCATCTGTCACCTCCATGTTTACATTCTCTCAGTGAAAGTCAGTCAACACAAAGCGAACTGCAAAGAAAAGGGTATTTACAGTATTTCTTTATTTCCTTATTTCAATGTACAATTAAAAAAAATGTATGAAAAAATGTACGTACATTCTTAGAAAGTGACTTGTGAATGAAAAATAGATTTTCTGGAACTTCCTTAATTCATTATAATTCAAAATACAGATGTATGTTTGACCAGTGTTTGCAATCTTTGCACATATAAGTAGATATTTTGTCATGTTGACACATCCGGTCAATCGTTTATTAATCTCTATAAACAGACATCTGCATATGAATACAGAATCTTTAGGCAACGGGACAAGATTTTAGATTTGATATCCGTTATCTGGATATCCGCTAGCTACACCGGAACCCCCGAAATATTGGCCGTTGCCCCCAGAGGTAAATCATCATCAGACCGATAGCCGATGGGTTCTCAGGTTGATCATTCATAGAAATGTCAGACAAAAGTTTTCATTGAAAAAAAATAAAATAATTCTAAACAAAGTGACAGTATTTCAACAGGTCCTGCAGTCAGAGATTGGGACTGTATGCACTGTATTATCTCTTGCCTCCTGACATGCTCTCCGGTTGAGTGTGTGCCCTCGCACCAGGATTGGGCCGCATTTAGCGAGCACACTGTTGCCTCTGGAGCCCATAGTTCCCACCCACATACACACTTCTCTGAATGAGCACGCTGGAAGATTTAAGAGGGTCACCTTGGCTTGGGTGTCCTAACCTGTCTGTCTCTCCCTTCCCTTCTCCCTCTAAGCAGTAAGTGCTTAGTGTCTGTGTGACACAAAAACACACAAATGCACACACACACACGCACGCACACACGCAAACACAAACACAAAGACACACAACCCCGTACACAGCGGCAGACATGCTAACACTTCAAAGAAGAACTGCTAGATTTCCATCGATACACAATTACTTCAAGCCTGGTCGAAAATGTATCTCTCGGTTTGCCTTCACAAGGGAATCATTTGCAAATTCAATTGAGTGAAACAAAAGGTTAATAGGTGTGTCGGAGCTGAAGCACATAAATAGTTTGCAGAGGAACTTTGTGTAAATTGATCCCCATGTGAAAGAAGGTTAACCAAATATATTCTAATTTTCTCCCTATGATATTATGCTTGTCGTTCCAGCACTATATCAATACATCAGCTAACCAGATGGCAGGGGCAACTTTGCGGGGAATGTTATAACTCACTGAAAAGCTGTTAACACAGACAGACATAGACACAGATAGTGTGTATTAAAATAATAATAAATATAGTGAATTATCAGACATGTCTGGCTCACAGAAAGCCAGTGGGACAAATTTGCCAGGTTATTATATTATGCTGCTATGGTACTACAACAAGTTTGTAAACATATTTCAAATTTAGAGAGTTTATGTAGACCACGTTCTATAACAGAACGTTCGTAATGTTCCTGTTTCCATGTTATTGTTCCATGTTCTGTTTAACTGTACTTGGTGAGTATAATGCAATCCTGATTCCATATTTGTACCTCTGTTTACCTTTATTTATTAAGGGTTCAGCTGGGCATGCACACTCTCTACAGTTTACACACATTTTGTCTAACTGTTGGTCTCTCACTGGTCCACTAGAACAACTGTGGATTAGCTATCTTGCTTCTTATTTGGTGAGGGCAAAGTGTTACACGTTCACTTCCTCTGGATTCGAACCAGTGACCTTCGATTATTTTGGAGGTGATAAAGCCACACCCCAAGATAGAGTGACTAGAAGCATCGGTGGTCGGGTCATCGTCACCCAAATGCTTGTAGATCAGCAGCCGAAACGGAAGCTCTGCGGTGTGTTTACGTATGTTCTGTGCAACCAAGTCATTCGGCACAGTCATGTCTAAAAATACTTGACATTTTCTAGCATGCAAAACAAATTCACAAGCAAAAACAACATTTCCAGGGAGGAGGCCCGCCTCTTTCCACTGAGAAGGGGGTAATCCCTGGACATCTGTTGGTGAGGTATGCTGCGACATGGGCCTGTGGAGAAGAAGGTACGGTAATTTATTTTGGTCAGTCCTTTGCTCGAGACGGTTTGAGTGCAGTCTACTTCCTGTTCAGGACACTGGGAGCTGGCGAGGGCCTATGGAAGTGAAAGCAATTACAGGGAACAACGAGGCCCTGCAGACATGGAACCTCTCATGATTCTGTTTCATAACACCGAGGTCTTGCCCTGTAGATATGCGAGCCCAGGAAAAGGAGCGTTTCAATGACATATAAAGATAGCTGAATGTGAGTCTTCCTTTTCCTTGCCCTCTCTCTCTCTCTCTCTCTCTCTCTCTCTCTCTCTCACACACAAACAGACTGTCTTTCACCTTCTCTCTTTGTTTACAGGACATGTTCAGAGAGCGAGAGGAAGTGTGAGGGAAGTCAGGGACACGCCACGGCGCTCTTCTTTCACGTATTGTTGTGTGTTGTGTGGGCTCTGTTCACATGACAGGTAATGTGACAGAAACCAAAACTCCCAGCCCAGACAGGGCAGGAAATCTTCTGTTTACACTTTAGACACGGTTCTGCTTAGTGTAAACTCTGGCTGTAATTATACATTACAGTGTTTCACGTGAATAGTTCAGACTGAGTTCTGGTGAATTTCAAAGTAGCTCTGCATATTGGGCAAACGTGTTTCCCCTCTAAGGAGATTTAGCCCACATCTAGTTTGCAGATACAGATATGAAAAAAAAAGATTTTTCCTAACAAGGGGTTTAGAGTAATCTGATAACATGTAATGGGATTACAGTATTTTGAATGCAACAAAATGGTAATCTGTTGCAGTTACTGCAAAAAGAGTAATATGGTAATAAGTAATTACTGTAGCTGAATACTTGCCGTATTTATAAACAGGGAAAAAATGCATTTAAATTGTGAGATTATGTCAATCAGAATATAATTCTGTGTTTAACTGCATCTTTTATGGGTTTTGGAACCAGAGCACTCCAAAAGTAAATGAGTAGTCAGAATATGGCTGTAAATCTGACTATTCTAGTGGATTATGTTAGTAATTACCTCTTTTTTCAGCAGGTAATTCCTAACCCTGACAGTAACTATGGAGCACAGCCAACAACTTCATTTTAGGTGGTACACAAAACACTGCAAACACACCCCAAATATGTGTTTTTTTACATTCTGTTGTTAATAGATTTGATATATTGAAGATTTGAAGATGCCCTTCCTCTGTCTTGTTGTGAAGATTAACTCTCATGCAGCTTGTATATAATCTGAATTTGCAATTCAACATCCAATTTAGGAAAATAATTGAATTGATTGCTAGTCAGCGTCATTAGACAGCACATGTAAAGTAAAGGTTTAGCATGAAGTCTTCCTTCTTCAGGAGGCTGTGGTCTATTTTCATGGGTTAAGATAAAGGGTCAGTGGTCTCTCTGGTCACTGTGGTTGCTTCCCATATACTGTAGCTGCCTGGGCCAAAGTCAAAAAGTGCATAATTTTTAAAGCTAATTGCATGTTTTGCATGGCAAACTATTTTTTCTTCACAATGACAGGAAACTGTGTGTTTGAAAACTAGAATGTAGAAAAATGTAAGAGACATACTCTAAAAAACAGAATAGTAAAAGAATAATGTTCCCTAAAATGCATTTACTGTAATCACTCTGCAGAGCAAGTTGTAAGGTGGCAGATGAGATTTCCAAAATTGATAGGATATCACATTGCATGTTAGTTGAGCGAGCAGCAGCACAGATAAATGTAAATGTTGGCTAAGTTCCCAGTGAGGGATTGAGCCCCGTGCAGCCAGGCCAGTGCTGCCTACCTGCCCAGGAATCCGCTGCATCCTGTTGCTTTTTCTGAATCACGGATTCGGAAATCATGAAATGAGTCACGACTTGGCAAGAAAACAGGCACAAAAACAGGGAGGGGCAGTGTTTGCGCGAGTGCGAAGACTACATCTATCATTCTCCTTTCTTCCCCGGCGGTGTCAAAGGCGAGGCCATTGTCTTTACATGCAGAGGCTTCGCTTTCAAGCATGGCTGTAATTGGGCCACTTACCTTGTGGTGCCCAAAACAAAGGGAACCTCCAGACAAGACAACCCACTCCTAGCTAGCAAATGAAGCCAGAGGTCCTAATTGGAGTAGACACTCATATCGGCCTGGTGGGAACACAGAGCGCACACTGTTACTTTACACGCCTCTCTTTGATAGGATTCCTGCCCCCTCACATTTACTGAGAGCCGTCAACAGGGATATGTGGAAGATCAGTGGTTTCCCCCACAGATAGCCTTCATTTAGCTGAGCCAAAAGCTAGTCACAGACTATATTACCACTCCTGCGACCCCCATTTGTGCCATTCATTTATAGCACTTAAGGACTCTGATGCCTGGTGGCAGACACAGAAGTGAGAAACGAGGCCACCGCTGATGGCTTAAGTGTACTTGTGAGCAACCACCATCATAGATCATCATTTATTAAATGGCTTATATTATAGGCCTTATCACCTGGAATCAAACAGTCTCAGTAATCATTGAGGGCAAAATGGTGTTCAACAGAGCTGAGCACAAAAGTGGATTGCATGCTACATGTGTCTCGCATGACTGCCCTTTAACTGAAAACCCGACCGAGGCAAAATGGAACAACTGATTTTAAGGACGAGAATCCCAGGCGTCCTCCGTTGGAAAAAAATCGGAGAGTCAAGAAAAGGGGATTTATCTCCTGGAGAAAGTATTGCCCTATCTCAGTATCATGACCTTCCAAATCCTTTCCGCCTGATTACCTCTCACAAAGCTCCCTGTTATTTACTTTGCGCTGGTCCCATGTGCATCAAAGTGCGGAGACAAGGAGCTGCTAAGAGCCCCAGCGAAGTCCTCCTCTTCTCTGGCTCCTCGCCTTCCCCGCAGCCGGCCTTCCGAGGGTTGACCGGAGGGGCGTTCGAGACGAGGTGTCCGGGATATTCCGGGCACTCGACAGGA
>OMKK01029997.1:0-11201 GCA_900302305.1 Polymixia japonica | reverse complement strand
AAAGTAATATGCTGAAAGGAGAATATTTTCGTTTTAATCTGACACATCCCCATAATGACAATCTTAAAAGGCTTTTGATTCCCCTAAAGACGTAAACTCAGGGTTAAATGACATACAAGCTATGGACTTAATGACATATGTGTGATGATGAAGTTGGGGCAATGAGTTGTCTGCCCTGCCCAGAATAAAAAACCGTCTGGAACAAAAGAACCAAACGAAGCATGAATAAACACAGCAAGTATAAATCAAAGAATTTGGATGAATAATATTTCCTGCAGTAGAAAAAAACAGCAATGATTAGGTTCCGTTCTCGGTTTCTAAATATCACCATGTTGCTAACCTGGATTATGAATTGAAATTTGTAACAGAAAAGCAGAGCAAGTAAAGTCATTAATCATGCGAGGGGATACTTTGCAAACGTTCCCCCAGGTCTCTCATGTCTTTCCAAAGGCCTTGGCAAGCTGCATCACATTTCCCATCTCATTACTAATCTGTTTGTTTTCGTGTATTTTTGCAGATCAAGCCTAAGTCAAAACAGTTAAATCAACATAAAATGTACACATAGTGGGCAGAAAAAATGGCTACTTTTTGTATGCCCCACCACCACCAGCCCACACACATTCCAGGGTTCCAAAAGTATTTAAAAAGACAAAGATGGTATTCAATAAGGTTAACTCTCAGTACGTTTTCCCATATGTGGTCACACATTCTTAATGTCATTGACTTTTAGACAAACCCAAACTTTTAGAAGACCTATAATCAGCAAGGGAAACCAGACTTCATATATTCATCTTCAGGGGCTCCTCCTATGTTTTGGTATCTTCAAGATGAATCTAAGATAAGAGAGAATTTGGTCCTAACATAGGTTTAAGTTATCAAATCAGCCTCAATTAATCATTCTTCAATTATGGAGCACAAAGGTTGACATGAATAATGATTGGGATTATGATGATGAATGTGTGTTTCTTCCAATTAAATTTTCATATTGAATTCTATGGGAAAATGAACAGACAAAGACAAAGGGAGATGACTGAGTGCCAGGCAGCTTTGGGGGTAGATTAAAACAACCTCTAGATGCTTATTTACAGTGTGTTGAGAGGTTAGAGACTGATTTAACAAGGCTACAAGGGATCTTGGCTTTGGTACAGTCCAATCCCATCCATCTTGGAGTATTTCATGTGATGATTGTCTGTGTAATGCATTTAAAGAGTAACTAAACCTTAGAAGAAAAAAAAATCTAAAAAGAAAATGTTGATGCTGCCTGTTTGTCAAGGGATGCCTACATCACAGGGCACCAAGATCAGCCAACAGCAGATTGCAATTGCAATAGCATGCTTTTAACCTTTAGATGGCGGCAAACTCCGAAAAAATGGTCTAAGGTTTAGTTACTCTTTAATAAGCAATAGATTTTAACTCCTATAGAATCAAGATCATTAAAAAGCTACCCAGTTTAAAATATTCAATTATCCATACATAAAACCAATGCCAGTGCCGGTTGACATCACTACACTCGAAAACACTAGCAGCTTTGTGAGGGTGAAAGTGGTGACAACAAGGGAGAGGCTCAACGTCACCACTCTTCACCATGACAAACTCATTCAAGGATTGATGAAGAATATTAAGGAGTTGAAAGACAGTCTGGAGAAACCACTGGGCAGGACCGACTCAGATCGACAAATCCAAAACAAAGAAATACCACAAGCATATTTTTGCTGCTTCAGATATTTTCCCCCGGTACCGTAGAAACATTGCCACACCTAGAAGTAATGCTCCTCATGTCTGTTGATCTCATAAATCGTATTTACCATTGGTAAAAGTTACGGCACTGCAGGGCTAATTGTGTTCATCCTTTCAAAAATTATATTTAAAAAAAAATGTTAACTCCATAAACTAAGTTCTAGTGTTCTAGTGTTCTAGTGTTCTAGTGTTCTTCTGCTGTTCTAGTGACTCCTCCCTTAAGCTTCTTGTTTACTTAAATGGTGCCTTATTTGTTTCATTGTGGTTAAACAGTAACTGGAATGTCAGCTATATATTCTCAAATTCCCAAGTTATTAATGTAAAGTCATATAATTGAAGGTTTTATCAAAGACTCAAACAGCATGAAGATACTAAACCTACCAAAAGCCTAACCAAATCAAAAGCCTGTCTTTACAAAAAATATTTTGAGCACAAAAATGACCCATCCCTGCTGATACAGTAAAAATTAAGTGACGTTTGAGTTTAATATTAACATGGGCTGCCAAGTTTAGATTCTTACAACAGATGGCTTGTCTCATATCCCAGTCTCCCTCTGTGTCATATCACCACATCTCCCAGCTTTTCTTCTTTGTGATTATAATTTGTAATTCACATAGCTTGAAATTTAATTTATTATTTTGTTTAGAGGATGTAATAATACCAGTGACTGTTGGCTAACTCATGCTACTCTGACGAAGCAAATCATTCAACTTTTATCAATGTGAACCTTATTGCGCTGATTCAAATGCTACTTATCGCACAACATGCTGGCACTTGTCAAAGTTGTTTTCTGAAATGACCAAGGAGGTCGTTGAAGGTCAAGTTTATTTCTAGATTGCTTTTAGCAAACAGTATTGTTTGATGATTGTTTTTGATTGTTTGAAGGACAGAACAAAATAAAAGTAACTCTAAACTCCAAGAAATGCAGCCAGTTACACAGCAACACAGTTATCACTTGGGTCGCATGGATGGACTATAGCTTCAGTTTGATAAGCGTGTCAGTCAGCAGCATGTTTCTTTATAACATTTGAAACTGAATGGGGTCCCAGGAGCAGCAGAACATAATGTGACTCAGTTATGCTATGCACTGAATTATAATCTATGAGTGTCGAGAGCAGAGTAAAAACGACAGATGGTCAAAAACTCAATACTATATTCTCCTTAAAATGGTCTCAAGTTGTTATCCCATTACTTTATTGTCAAAACAACACTTAGCTATGTCCATTTGTCAGTCATTCCTACATGTTGATATGATTGTGCTGCGCAGTTTTCAGAGAAGTCCAGAAAAATAGAGCCAAGTGACTATGGGCCCAAACATCATACATTATAACATTGTTGCTCAAAGGGCTGTCATGGAATATAGATTAAATTGCTAAACGTCTGTGCAAAAAGAGGACAAAGGAATGGGATTATATAACTGATCTTTCAATGATGGTTTTTAACTATAGTGTAAAGTCATCACTCAGGGACCCAAGAGGGCTCTAGTGGTTTTTCACATTTAACAAATGGGTAAACGCAGATGATGTATTGTGCACTTCAACTGAAAACATTGGGACGGTTATGGCTTATTGAATATTGTTATAACGTGAAATAAATGTTTAAGACAAAAAACCTTCAGATTTTTTTCAGATGTTTTAATGAAAGGCAATTTAGCTTTAAACGATTACTGTTCCTGTTACTGTGAAATCATGGAACTTGTACTTTTCACAATGTTTGTAACCATGACATTAAACCTAGAATATTTTAACACTAAAAATACACCCAAATCTCCTCATCAATGACACAGATTCAACTTAAAGTACCTTACAGTTTCTGCCTTTAGCCTACTGCGTAATTGTGAACATTGCACAGACGTGGGTGAGTAGCAGCGGGAAGGGAAAGTATCTGTGTGACACTGTAGAACACGCCATGACACACTGTCCTGGGTGACACCGAGTCCGACGGTACTGAACCACATCACCACGCTCTGATTTACGTTCAGAGAATGGGTGGTGATCTTTGACAGCTGGTTTTCAGAAAGCGCGTGCAACTCAAGTCTGTTTCTCCTGACATTCTGTTATCTGCGTTTACACGGGCGTAGCATCTAAGTCATAAGTTACACCCCGTTTCAAAGTCTTGCATCGTAACGTAACATTTGTGCACAAGTTATGAAATGTTATGATGCGCTCAGTAGTTACCATGACAGTTGCGCAATGTTCATGCATACTTGCCACAGTAGATATCCCGGTTTACGATGAAGTGTTTGTACTAGGTGAAGAGGCATGTCATATTCTGCCTTAAACCTAATTCAGTTGCACCAATGTTTCCAGTATTAGTGCGCTTGGTAAACAGAGGTCTATATGGATCAGGGGTATGGGTCACACCTGCACCGTGACCTCTGATTTCAGAACCTGCTGTCTCTGCAGAAAGAGTATTTTGTTTCCAACCACATCTGAGTAATCTCTTCTTTGCATTCTACCCCAAGAATAATGATCAATCAGTGACATCTGCATCTTATCATTGCCTCATGAGTATCCATCTACTTGATTGAAACCTTTGATTACAACCTACCTTCGGTAAATAGAAACCAGATAACCTTTGATCTGAATCAGCCCAACTGGTAAAATTACTGCCTTCAAGTCGCTGTTTCAATTTCCAAAAATGACCACCCCACAGCTGCAACTCAAACCTGTATGTTTGGTTGAGATTTGCTGTTGACCACAAGGCCTGTGTACATTTCGCTACTACTTCGGGTTTTTCTCAGGCTTCCCCCCGAGTCTTCAGGCTTCTTCATGGCACTATGGGAAAACAACGAAACCTCAAAGATATTATTCTGTTAAATGAACCAAACGGCATTCCTCTGGCTGCACGGTGTGTACGCTACTTAAAAATGACATGGAGGGGAGTACAGCTGTCATGTGCATATCTGTTGGGGAAGGAAAGAAAATGGAAACAGCTCCATGAGGAATTGTCTGAAGATGGACATGATGGATGGATGCAATTTGTCTACCTGAATCTCAAAGCCCAGCTCTAAGGTGATACGACAGCACCATGGGCGCAAAACTGAAATGCAAGTTTCTAATTGATTTGGATGGTCTCGTCCGTAAACTATTAGACATATGTTCTGTTTTATGTTGAGGAATCTCTTGAGACGTTGGCTCTTTTAACACGTTTTCCTCTCAAAAATAGGAAAATGTGAACGAGGAAAAGGGAAACCAAATAGGAAAAAGGAACATGATCCAAAAACAGGCTACTTTAGTGTCACAGGAGAAGTTGATTTCTCGTTCCAGGGTGGCTAATATTAAAAGGTTACCGAGATAAACTTATCTCACCCTTATTTACTTAACTCTGCTGTCAGAGGTGAAGAATAAATCCATGCGAAGCCAAATGGAGATAAGAAATAAATATATGAGAATTGATATTTATTACAAATGTAATATCGCGTCTGGTAGTTACTGGGACTGTCCCAGGCACATTAGAAAATTGTTTTGTCCATGTTATGGTTTGGCGCTTAGCCTTAGCTGGCAGCTCTCCCTGTGTTGTCGTACTGCATCTCTGCTTGATAAAGATCCCGGGAGATCTATCGGTCAACTTTCTCCCAGTTCTAAAGCAGACGTTTCTTCAACCGTTGACAGTTTCTTTCAAAGTACAAACTATGATTGATGTTCACGTTTTAGCTGCCAACCTCAGGATGGTCTCCGGGGTCAAGGTCATGACGGGGTGTTGGGGGAACGGTTTTGGGGAATGAATCTGCTCAAAGTCTTTGAATTCCAATAAACAACATTCCAGGTGCATGGTCTGGCTTGCCATGAAGACCAGTATACTCTTGTACACCCAAGTAAGATTTCTAGAGGTTGTATATGTGTATATGGACGCTTAGTGCATTCATTTAGTTGTTTACCAGATGATATGATTGTTATGTGAATGGATTTTCTTCCATGAATTTGATGGTGTCACAATTTGTCTTTGTGTCTTTAAGAGGGTTGTCAACATTGTACGTGTGATGCGCCTGTTGGGTTTGTTGTGGTGGAAGGTTGCAATATAATGTGTCATATAATCACACCCATGTGGGATGAGCCATCTTGGGGAAAATGACATCAATTGTTTTACACGCATTGCATTTTTTTGCGGGCTTATGGATTTAATAGACTTGTATGCTTTCAGCCAGTGCGCATGCACTCTTTTGTTTTTGTTTTATTCATCGCTGGTGTTATACAATTCCAATAATGACTATCTCTCATTGTTTTGTCCTAAAACAATTGTGCCATGTCAATATGGAAGTCTATAACATTTTCGAAAGGACCTCAAAATGCACATGGAAACTTGGGTGAATAGTTTGCATTCCAGTCTGTTACCACCAACAAGACATAAACTTTTGTAACATTTCACTGTATCACCTTTTCTTAGTTCCACCTTACTGTACGTGTTAAATAGCAGGCCATTTGCTTTGAGAAGAGGTATCTAAATAATCTTGTTATTGCCATGCTAATTACAGGTGAACCATGATTGTACTTTCCTTCGCCTGGTCAACTGAAAATAATTAAGTATACATTAGCAAAATCTAAAAGTAATTTGTTGTTAGTAAACTGAATTTGCCAGATACTATACAAACCATCCTCTTCCTACTTTTGTTTTCTGGATGGGTCATGTGACCTGATCGCCCCTTTTTAACTTCCCCCCATGAGCTGCTCCATTATTGAGGGCAGAGTTTTCCAGGAAAACCACATAGAGGCTAGATACTTGTTTTCTCCAGACACAGACACAGACCCAGACACAGACCCACACAAACAAGGAGAGCAAGGAGTTTTGAGTTTTGAGTTTTTACAATAAATTTGGGCTGCCATGATAAAGATCGGGGGGGCAACATTAATCAGTATTTATATTGGAGCTCTGGCTTTCAGCAGGTCTCAGCAGATTTGCAGACTACAAGCTCAGGGTCATCTGGCTAGCCATGATCAATGTCTTCCTCCTCTTCCTTCTCCTTCAGGCTGATGGATGATCCAAAGTAATGGAAAAACAAATCCATAGGATGCAATCCTTTGCTAAAAATTAATTAATTGTGTCCAAATTCTCCTTTACTTAAAGAACTTAAAGAAGAAGGATACAAATTGATGGTTCGACTAAATAGCGCTGGTAAACTAGAGATTCTGTTGTAGAAAGAGATCAAAACTGGGATTCAGTTCATAGATTATATATGGAAGAACTTTGACCCGGGACCAAAACAAGAGGTTTAAAAAAATACTGACAAATGTGAGGCCAGCATTCTAACAATGTGTCCGTCAAACTGAAATCCACCCAGACACTCTGTCTGGGGAAAGAAATCCTACTTTGAACTTTGTGTTGATACATGTTGAGTCCCTCCATGCGCTCACAAGATCTTTTTGTAGAACTTACAATTCAACAAGAACATTTTGCAATTTTTACCAATTTGGCCTTTGACTTCAAAGGTTTGTTGATCCTTGCACTGTTATTGCACATTAACGCAGAAACTGTTTCAGATGAAACTGCCACCAAATTACATTATCAGAAAAAGCGACGAGAGAGAAAAAGCGATGTAATACAGAATCAACACATAGGATGCTTAAATACTGTTCAATTTTCAGGGAAATTGATAAACAGAGCATTGACACTTCAACAGTCACGTCAAGTTAAGTTTGTCTACAACCTTTAAAAAAAAAAAATGAACGAAGCCTCTGAGATATTGATGTGAAGCTGCACACTATCCTTAGAAGAGAGCTTTCAGAAATAGGTCAGTCCCAATAGCCTATTAAGTGAACACATGTCTGGCAGAATATGCTTCTCCTAAGGAGGACCAAGCCCCTCCTCGCCATCCTTCACTCGACACCCCAGCAGCGCCGTGACCCGCAGACGGTGTCTGGCCTGCTGCCAAGGGACTCAGCCCGGGCCGAGTCAAGTTCATCCACAGCGGATGTGTATGTCCTCATTACAAGTGTCACAGCAGCTCAGGTTCCTTTCAGCGCGCAGACACGTTTGACTTCCCTTTAACGCAGGTGTGATTTTGGGTTCGGGCCAGGCTGCCAGATAGGAAGATGACATCACTGAATAGGTTTATGTCAACACAGGACAGAACAGTAAATCTGTGTCTTTAGTGACAGCCCTGTGAAGACCTGTGGCTGGAATCTACGACTTCTCTTGGCCCTGTGTAGTTTGTTTTGCGCACACAGTCTGATGTTATAGCGAGCTGTCGGATGTGTGCGGTGTTGACGGCAGGGAGCTGGGCAGGGTGGGGTGATGTTTGTGGGCGCACATGTGTTTAAGCTTAAATTCTTCCGCTCTGCTCTTTTCAAAAGGTTGTTCACTATATCTACTGATACATATACAGTGGAAAAAATACAACAAAACAAGACTGTCCATCCAATTTCAGACCAAGAATTTGCCTTAACTGTTGCGATATGAATACTGTTAAAGGTCGGCCCGACTGCCACTAAATTTACTATACTGTGCCTTTTCAATCAGGAACCTTCACTAATATCTTTATCTCTCTCTCTCACTCTTGCAAAAACATATATATATATCCCCGAGTACACAGGCCTTAACATATAAACGCAAACAGCCGAACAGTAAGACAAAAATTGAGGTTCTGCAATACTGGGTTTTGGCTGGTTTTCAGGCCTCAAACGACAATTGTTGTGGGTCACACTGACATTCTCTCTAGTCTGAGATGGAACAGACTCGGTTCTGTTAATGGCGATAACGAGGTCTTGAAGCGAGGCGGATTTACTCAGATAGAGCTCTGTTTTTGAAGGTTTGAAACGCTGAGTGTATGGAGAGACATCAGCCAGACATTAAGAGATGTGTCTCAATTTATGCTGCTGAAGGACTCCAAGTTAAATACCTAGCTAATGGACAAAGACAAGGGGAAAGTCAAGCCAGAGAAATAATGAGCGGGGTTGGAGGAGGCAGTAGGAGAGAGAGAGAGAAAGAGCGAGAGAGAGAGAGAGAGAGAGAGAGAGAGAGAGCGAGAGAGAGAGAGAGAGAGATAGGGTTGTAGGGCCATGGGAAAACAGGGCTTTGAGATGTTCCCAAACTTCCTCTTGAGGAAAACGACAAAACCCCAGTCAGAGCGGGTGGAGAAGGGTGGAGAAGGTGAAAAATATATTTTTGTGGTTTGAAAAGAAATTTAAAAAAAAATCCTTCTGGGTATTTTACCGAGCTCTTACCGTGGCCACAGAGTGACATCACCACACACTAAACGAAATGGATCACCGGGAGAGGTGTGACACACAGACTATGGTTATATGGAGACCTCAACTGAACATACCCAAAGTAGTCTGAGTATTGGCCACTGTCGTAAAGGAATGTACATGTAAAGGAGTTAATGTGTTACTGTGTTTATGTCTGTAGCATAATACATTGGTAATAATACCAATGATCAGCGTTAAAATTCACATGCATTGCCATCTGTTGATCAATGGGCACATGGTCTTTGTGCAGCACGCTTTCCGCTCCAAATTGTAACAACAGATTTGAATTTGACATATTGCGCATATTGAATTCGAGCAGTGGGTCGGTTGTACCAAGCATTTTTCATTCTTCAGCGCAATGATTTAAAGAAAACATCGGTGAGATGTGATCTTCACAACAAATGTCTGCCACTGCAGGTCGGCCAGCGTGTTGATAGTCCCTCTTTTCTAAACCATGTTTACATTGCAGATAACAAACTCCTGCCAAGCATCTGTTGACCTGTAGCGTGTGAGGGGTTTTTGATGGACGGGGAAGAGGAGCAAACGGAGATGTGCTGAAGGGGAGGAGAAAAGTCCAGCTTGTTTTGAACTGTAACGGCTTGTTGTCGTCAGAATAGCACACGTAACAGCTTTAAAATGTAAAACTCTCCATTATGTTTGAAAATTATGTTGTTTTAAGATGTTTTGAGTGCCAGTCTTTTTTTTTTAAGAATTACAAATAATCCCATTAGAAGTGATTTACGTCTTCTAGATGTTGTTCCCATAAAAAAAAAGTCCTCAAATATGCATTTGATACAGCACTGTAAGTTCTAGCATTTTATCTATAAAAAAAATACTCTCTGGCCATTGGTACCTTCCCTCTAGTTTTAAGCAAGCAATTGTTAAACATCTAAAGACCAACGACTCAGTTTGTCAGACTAACCTGTGACTGACACTGACCCAGGAACAGCCTTTGTGTCCATCATCAGTGTCCGGTCAAAGTGGCATTGAACAAACCAATAAACTTTTACTTTTACTCACTAATTTGTAAGCAACTGAGTAAAAGTGTCAGCTAGCTGTACGTATATTGAAATTGTCTTCAATAAAAGCGTATTAAGGGTAAATTGTTAGAATTGTGAATGTAAATAAGAGATTAAATTGAATTTTAGAATAAGATGTGTTCAAAATGTAGCCTATAGTTCAGTTTCAGATGCACAACCTTAGCCTCTTGCAGGTTATTTTCAGAGCTGGGCCGTTCTTCAAATACTTGTCCCAAAGCCATAGATGTGTTAGTGTTATTCAGAATGACAGACCTCGCCATACTCCATGATATCTGTGCTGTCTTGCAGCCACTTGTAGGCCAAATGGCATTATCACATACCAAATGACCAAATTAGGCATGTCAATGTCTAATAATGACCTCTTACTGCAGGCTAACCTACATACAGCACACAATTGCGCATACTCTCTCTCTCACAGAGTATTGCTAAGAGCTCTAATGTATTGCGCAACTTCCTGATCAGTCTAAATACCCAGCAAGCATCTGGTCAACTAGTGTTCATGCCAACTGACACTGCACCATACGCCATAACTAGACATTCATTTTTTATTTAACCCAAGTCGAAATTGCCCAGAACTTTTTAAGTTGATGTTAAACTGAATGTGGTCAATTTGATGTATGTTTTCGATAAACCTGCAATGCACAAAATAAATTTAACCAAAGCAAGGCTAGTAGCCCCTGTATTTGAAGTCCATTCAATGTCCTTACACTCTGGCTAGATGCCCAATAGACCGCTACACTGAAATGTTTGCTGGCTAGACTGAAGAGCCAACTGAAATGTAAAGAATCAACTTTAACTCCATAAGACCAATCAATTATTAATAAGACTTAACTGTAACAGCAAAGACTAGGCAATCTGAATCCTGATCCCAAATCACATAACATCAAATGTATGAATAGTATTTCAACCATCTGTTTTTTTTTCCCTATTTCATTTACTGCAACAGCATATTTAAGTGGCCGTTACTGTGAATCTAATTCATGATTACTTTTCTGATGCAGTGCCATAAAGATGATATATAATGAACTGTTCACAAAAAGCAAGGATGCTGTGATAATAATGCTCTGTGAAACATTTGCTCAAATACTAGACTTTGAGCATAACTGTAGTTTTGTGAAGAGTGACCCCGTTCTGAGGACAACTGAAGCTCTACAGATTACATTGCTATGACATTGCTGTTCTTCAAGCAGGAAAAGTCATTCACAATCTGATATGAAGTGTCCATAACAGGCCATATACT
>OMKK01029995.1:0-13010 GCA_900302305.1 Polymixia japonica | reverse complement strand
GTTGCGGCACTCGCCCCATGCGGGTAGACTGCAGTGTCTTTCCTGTTTGATTCTGTCGCATCAGCTAAAAAGTGTGCTGCTCAGAGAACAGTAAAGATAGAGGAATCCAAGTAACACTCAGCTCTTTCTTAACACCACACACGCACACACACAGATAAACCTGGCCCTATCTCAATTCATTCTGGCAGAAACAAGCTTGGCAAATAAACACACTTGTATATTTTTATTATTCTGGACAGGCACAAAATAGGGCCCACTTGCACAAACAAGGCAATATGAACTGTGTCGGTGTGAGGCCTCCGGTGAGGACCCCTGGACGCAGCTGGAAACAATGAGAGCCGGACACTGCCTGCTTTTAAAGATAAAGGCTTTATTGAATTGCGCACACGCACATCAAATAGAGCACATCGGCAACAGCAGGGCCTTGTGTACTGGCTTTGCAAAGTGAATGAATCCTCGTCCCCCTTCTGGCGCCTAATATAATATGTTCATGTCTACTGCCTGGCTGGCTGCAGCAAATATGAAAACGACATTTAGGGACTTAATCACAAAGCACTTAGGCATAGACTGTTGTTTAACTCTCGATTTAAATGGCTCTCTGTTCACATGGCTATATGTGTATTATTTTCATTAAGATGACACTGCATAATCCATGCAAAAGGAAATGAATACCAGATGAGACACAACACGATACAATCATTTCATTATTTCTATGCTGCAAGAAAACGTCCATGTTAACAAAAAAAATTAATACCTTCATGTCAAAGAAATTACAAGTCTGCTTGTTGGTGAGATATCAGTCGAATTATCGTAAAAGAAGGGAAATGACATATCATTGGCAGATTGTTTTTCATTTGTTTAATGAAAAGTAAAAAGAATACTTGCTTGCTAAGAGGAACTTTGTTAAAACCTGTTTCATATTGGTTGCAGTGTGTCAAAACAATCAGGAAAAAGATTCTCTAACCTAATCTAATCATCCAAAGACTGGTGTTAAACAGTGCGTTTCCTTGCTTCCTGTCCACCTCTCTGCAGCCTACCTCTCCGTTTCTGGGTGAACGTGATCAAGAACCCTCAGTTTGTGTTTGACATCCATAAGAGCAGCATCACAGATGCCTGTCTGTCTGTGGTGGCCCAGACCTTCATGGACTCCTGTTCCACCTCAGAACATCGCTTGGGGAAGGACTCGCCCTCCAACAAGCTGCTGTACGCCAAGGACATCCCCAGCTACAAGAGCTGGGTGGAGAGGTGAGCTCCACACAAAACGTGTGTGTGTGTGGCAGGGTGAGAGGGTGAGGACAACTGTTGGATAGATGGATGTGTATGGGGCGGGTTTCATAGGTGAGTGAGAATGTCAGAAGCCCTGCATTAGCCATGTTTCATTCTTACACATACACACAATGGGATCATGGCATTGTGATCTATGGGCCATGAAGCACTTTCCAAATTACAACACAGTGGGGATGGATGGGAGCGCCCAGGGCACAGGAAGTAGTGAGAAGTCATTGTGTTGGAGACTGTTGGGAAGGTAAGTGTTTGTGTGTGTGTGTGAGAGCAAGAGTGAGTTTATGAGAGTAGCAGGCAGTAGGGGCTGGTAATTTGTTAAAATGAGAGTTTTATTAAATTTATTTGTCAGCATGGTAGGGGAAGAGGTGCTGAATAAAAGATGGGGCTCTGTGAAGCGGTTCAGAAGTATTTATGTGTTGGTGGTGCTGGGCTAGGCCTTGGGACAAGAATATATGTGTGCTGCTTAGATGGGTGGAACCAAATGAGGAGCTTTAGGCTAAGGGCCAAATTCATCAGTCCTTTGTGTGCGTGTGTGTGTTTGTGGTCTTATATGGACCGCTGAGTGTGTTCATGTTCAAGTGTGAAGCAAATTGTGAAGGTCCTCCAGTTGATTTATGCATAGATTGGGTTGTCTGGAGAATCAGAGCTAGTGTTTGTTAGTGTGTAAATAATTCAGGAGATGACCGCTGCCCAGCTTGGAGATTTATTATGTGGATTCATACAATATTTGTGAACTTCACAGTAATATTACAGACTAGAAAATGCACCTTGATCCCAAGAAAATCACCCTGGATAGTGTGAGCTGCTTTTCCATATTTTTGTGTGAATGTTCCGAGATGTACATCGGTATGGCATCAAGGAGACCGTAGTCAGCGCTCACTACTGCAGACTACAGTGTCCTAGGGTATAGAAGTAACCTTTATAAGATGGATTTCCATGCTATTTTCCTTTCATATAATTTTGTTCCCTTTAGCAGTGGATACAGTTTGCTTATGACTGAGGCATGTGAGATAATGACTTATATATGCGTCTGTGTCAGATGGCATTAGTGAAGACTGAGGTTGACAGAGCCTGGCAGCCATGGGAGATTGGTAGGGTGATAAGTTGTTAATCAGATGTTTATACACGCATGCTGTCCCTGGTGGTGGATGTCATTTCTATATAATGGAATGGCACCATTCTGGAGATAACTGCCTCTTGATAACGTTGGTACTTTTCAGAAGAAGCTAATCAGTGTATCTGTGTATTTTCCTAATTTTGGTTCATACATACTAATGATGCCCTTAGTCCTCTTCTTCTTGTTCCAGGGAACAAGTCAGCACCTGGTCGTGACATGCACTCCAAGTCTCTTCTGAACCACAAAGGCATGATGATGATGATTTAGTCTTGCAGAGAAGGTTGAGTGTGCTGAACAGGACAACATAGACTGTTTTTATCTTCAGCTTAATCCTCCTCTGTCTCAGATAAAGATTTCGATCTTAGACTATTACTTCCATTGTATCTATGCACCTTGCCGCCGTGTCTCCATTGTTCTTCCAGTGTGAAACTCTCCCATCCTTGGTCACACATCCTCCTGGAAAAGATGGCGTATCTTTACATGGGCCTTGTCACAGTGAGATGTTGTAGAGCCGCCATCGCTCGCTTGTCTGAATGTCACCACTCGCTCGACTGCAACCAGTGCCCTGCATCTCCTCCCAGTGCTCACTTCTGTGGCAAGAGAGCTTTGATGGGGACTGGAATCCCTGCACTTTGAGCAGGAGTTCAGCTCACTCTGGAAGTCTTGACTACTCCCTGGATTTCCTTGCTGTTAAACTCAGCAGTGGGACTACCAATAGAGTACACACCTTGAGGTCCTGCTTGCTGTATCACTGCAGATGTCAGGACGATGACTGTAAATAATGTCTTTAAAACAAGCAAGGTGACATCCGTTTGAAGGCCAGCTGATTGCAGTCATTGTCTGGAGTCGTCTGATGGTGCCAGTCCATGTCACCTCAAGAATCCCATCTACATTCTTGTCAAACAAAAGCGATTCTTTGACCTTGCTGGCTGGAGGCCACTTAACCTGTCGATGTTCCATTACTCCTCTTGAGACTGCATGGGTCGTCTTCTGTAAATCCATCCAGCATGTAAGCTTAGGCTTTTCTGGAGGTATGTTTGAATTGGACTGATTGTGGGTAGCAGCTGTACTTAGTATTTAGTGCAGATATATGAAAGTAGATTGAAGTCTGTCCAATGAATGCATACTGAGACAGTGGACCCAAGTTAGTATTTTTTTGCTGTTGACTCTTTGATGGTGTAATATGCACATCAAAGGGAAAACAACTAGAGGCCTTTGGGCATATGGTTTTGAATGTCGGCCTCTATTTTATAGCACTGACATTGCACTGGCATTTTAACTCAGTCCCAATACTTAGTTTAGTATTCCTGTCTTGTCACGCTGCCAACCCAGGTAATTACACCTGCAAAACAAACAAACGCTTTAGTAATGGGTAGAAGTGCAATGAAAATAATTCTAAATTAGCTGATTAGATTTAGATATCAGCATTCAGTATTGCTTAGTTGACCAACATAAACAGTACTGTTATTATCATGGCAAAGTTGATATGTTCGGACTGCTGTGATTACTGATAACAATGTGCAGAGTTTTCAGGAAATGTACCACATCTTCTAGTATATGCTTATCATCCCTCAGTATTAGGGGCCAGCACTGTCACGGTGAAGAGCCAACAATCAGACTGTACTGTATTATTCACCTGAAGACGTCAGAGTAACATAGTAATCACGGAATAAATCAAGCGCTCCTTCACCCTCTGCTGTCCAACCGTGTTCAAACAACAGTCGCGCCAGGGAAAGGATTTAAAAGAGACCAACTCTAGCGTCTGTGTGGGAAGACAAGTGAAGCGAGAGTATACTGCAGAGGACAAAAGACGTGCTGTCCTTTGATCTCTCCTCCACGCTATGTCTTCATAAGCAAGCTAGCTCTGGCACTTCAGTCTAGACGGAGCCGGTAGGCGCCAAGCGAGCTAATAGATGCCTAGCTTTTGCCACAGAATGTCGCAGGAAGAAAATCGTCTCCGCTAGTCTAATGGGTAGCCCCTTTGAGACTTAAGAGTACACCTAGTAATACGTGTAGAGATTAAGATGCGACGAGGCTGCGAAGAGTGTATTCACAGAGGAAACCTTGTGGAATGCTGACAAATAGAATAGCAAGTAGATATGCCAAAACTATACAGGTACCTGGCACACTCAGCATTTCTACTCAAACATAGATGAGGGAGTCATATTGGTGGGTGATATGTGGCAGTTGGGCAGATCCATAGTATCCCGCAGAGCTTTCTGACTTGTTGCAGTACAGTATGTTGATCTTATTCATTTGGAGCTGTGAAGTGAATCCGGCTAGTAAGATATTGACAGTTGCTTAGTATTTGATGTGGGAGTTGATGGTCCCCAGACAATGACAAATTCATCAGAGCTGTCACAATTCACTATGTTATTTGTTTACTAGTGTGATTGCATATGGATCAACACATTGCCAAATCTAAGTTAAACTGCCTTTCTAAAAAGACATGCAGTTTCATAGAGAAATGGGTTTTCTACTTAGATGAGTCAATCTTTTTCACCTTAAGGGTAGAACAGGCTCCATGGAAATCTGGAGTAAGTAGGCAGGATGTTGCATCTCTGCAAAATAGAGAAGATTATTCTGTGGTTTATCATGGGATACATAATAAAACGGGAGTGCCACCAGAAGACTTTAGGTTGTTATCCAGCAAAAAGACAATTTCCCTGAAAAGGGGAAGTTAAAATGTGTTATTATGACATGCCATTTACTAAGATGACGATAAGATTTCTACTTTTATGGAAGGAGATTCCCTTTAGGTACATAAACATAGGAATATGTGTGGTTTTACGCTTCACAATATGCCTACAGCAAGACGAAAGGGAGTAGCTTATAGATCTTAATGATAAACATCATATCAGTGCAACATTTCACAGCAGAAGGTCAAACGAGAACAGAATCTTGTTTGTCCCGAGTTTATCACTACAGTTAGTGCCTCATTAGCCCAATCAGTGTAATTTTGGATGGCCTGGGTTTGACTCAGGTCTGCTCTGGTTTGCATGTTCCCACCACCAAACACATGCAAGCTCATAGGACCCCCTTGGATAGTGTCTTACATATTTTTCTTGTAACACAGGGCAAATACACAGACGACTAACACAGTTCAGCCAGGACTAGGCTATCTCTTGGGCTAATTAAATATTATGAGCGACCACCACTATCACCAGGTTTTCCATGCTTAGAATTATACATCTACTGTGCATAAAACCTGTTACACCCCCCTCGCCCAAGCACACCTGTTCTCCACTCTAACAATCCCCTGCTAGGAACTCCCTTGCAGTGCCCTGCAGCACTGAACAGGTGTTGAGTTGTGTGTGTGGGTATGACCTCTCTGTGCAAAGGCTATAAGCAACACCCACCTGCCTCTTCCTTTGCTCAGTTACCTCTCAAGACTGAATCCTGGCACAGACACATACTATCTCATACACACACAATTATCCAGCTGAATTTTTGGCAAGTCCTGGAACAGTTGGTGCTACTGGAATTTAATATGTAAATAACCTGCTTTAATTAAAGCAGTTGAAGGGGGCGACACAGCTGCTGCTGACAGTGACTGATTGCCTTTACCTGGATGCATCTAAGATGCGTGTTCATGTGTGTCACCTGTGTTGGTGTTCAACGGTGAAGCAGCCAGTGTCCGCAAGGGTTCCATTTCAGCCACGTTTACCATGCAGGGCGCTCAGATGTATGATTAAATGTCCTCCTAGGAGTGCTGCAAACCACTGCATTGTTAAGGGTGACATGAGGAGAAAATTAGGATCGGTTATAATTTGTCGTCTAAACCATTGAACAATGGAACAGTTGAATAAACTTGGGTCAAATTGAAGATGGTTTTCAGAGGCAAGGGTAGCCCTATTAACCATTTATACTGTCTCTCTCTTTCTCCCCACAGATACTACTCAGACATCAATAAGATGCCAGCGATCAGTGACCAGGACATGAATGCCTACCTGGCAGAACAGTCACGGATGCACATGAACGAGTTCAACACCATGAGCTCCCTCAGCGAGATCTATTCCTACGTGGGCAAATATGCTGAGGAGGTATGATAAGACCTCCTACTTGCACTCCTAGACAAACGAGGCATTATGGTCCCCGTCGGTAGCAATAAGGATGTGTTAGACTCATTGATGTACAAACAGTGTACATTTCTAGGACTTACTCATGTAAGATAATAGATGTAATTTTGTCAGTACAAAGGACAAAGATACAATTTGAGTTCAAATTGTAATGATTAAATTGAGTTTGCTGGCATGGCTACATATTTAAATATGTAGGCATGTACGTGAAACATCCCTAATAGCATCCTAGACTAGCCACATTATGATACACATGCTATACTCTGAAGACGAGCTCAGTTATATCATATATCATTATCATTTAGTTGTTGTGCGAGGACCTTTAGTAAAGTGTGCTTGTGTTTACCTCACTGTCCCACTGGCAGATTGTGTGTGCACTGGAGCAGGATGACGGGGCCAGGAAACAGAGGCTGGCCTTCAAGCTGGAGCAGGTGGTGGCCTTTATGAGCCTGGAGAGCTGAGGACCGCACTTCCCAGGGCGCACTGGGAAGAGACTCCGTCAGAAAACCGAGCCGTGCCTGAGCGAAGACCTGTCCTCATCTATCTCATCATGTGACTTCCTCCCTCCTTCTTCCTCCTTTCAAAGATGATGACTTCCTCCTTAACCCCTTTTTTCTGCTTCCTCTTCCCAACGAGCGTTTTGGTTTCCTCATCCGCTCTGCTGCATAAACTAGTTGACCTGAGGGGTGGTTGCAGCCGGGGATCACTTCTCCCACCATGCAACGCGGGAGAGCCCTTGGCTTCGCCACACTGGAGAGCTCCGAGGGGCGGTTGCTTGAAAGCCGGCCATATTGGCACACTTTAACTCCCCCCTGTCGGAGGTTAGAGAGAGAGAGAAAAAAACATTTTTATGTTGCCTTCAAGAATTTACACTGATAGATAAAGTCTTTGAAAACCACAATGTTGGGTGTCCATTTTGTTGAGGACTTTTTTTTTTAAATAGGATAGTTAAAATGAAACCATCTCTAGAGTCCAGTTTATAGTAGTGCTATATTCAATATACAGAATCAAAAGGAAACGGCAAAAATGAGGACTGGAAGCCAAATGAATACAAGGATGGTTTGCCAAGTTTACACTGTACTTATGAGTAAAGCATACATATCTGCGAAATTTGGGGAGAGTACAGGCAAACCTAGAATGTTCCTGTATTCTTTCAATGTAGCTGGAGTTGTATTTAAGAAATAGACTGATGGGGGTATGGAAGGGTTAGTGCTTCATGGAACCTTTCCTTTATTGAAACGATTACTGACGCGTAAACTTTATAAACCAGAGCCTCCCAACCTATACCCCCTGACAACATTCGCACATTTTCCCTGCCCACCTTACATTTAATTCAACACAGAAAATGATCATGTTTTCCGCTTCCATCTGGCTTACGTGGCTACTGCAAAATTAACCTATTAGGCAATGTAACTGGAGGCCCCGACCCAAGTTGGAACCTCTGTTGTGAGAAGCACACAACTAACTCTGGAAGACAGAGATCTGACCGCTGACCCAAACACCAGGAGCGGCCATTATCTGACTCTAGCCTCTTCCAACCCTGTGTCGTCACCGCGACGGTCTATCAAAGCACACACACATGCACAGATACATCCTCAGCAGCTGCCCAAGACCCTGACTGTCCCGACTGGAGAGCTAACTGAAATGTGGACACGGAACGAGACAGATTGTTGAGATGAAATAAACAGTTGGAGTGATTTAATAGAGTGTAGCCAGTGACAGTTGGGTGCTACCTAAAGGGGCTCTGCTGTGAAGGAAGAGTACTTCTTTTACTGAATGTTCTCGTTTAAAGACTTTTGCGGGGAGAAATCAAACAAGATGGACTTAGTTGGTCAGCCAAAAACCAAAGGAGCTCAAAACGGTCAAAAATGTATTTGAAAAAGTGCCACTGAGGAACTGAGAAAAAAGGACTTTGTGAAAGACAGCCACCCCTATGACAAAAAAAATAAACCCTGACTGGAACTTTAAACAAACCTGTGTGATTTTTCTGACCTCAGTGTGTCGAGGCGAGAGGCCCTGTGGGCGAGGCGGTCTGGTCCTCCTTTCTCTCTCTCCATCATCCCACGTCTCTCTGGCTCTCGGCACACCGTTCACCCTTCTCTCCCGGCTCCCAACTTTCCAGTTTTTGTTTTTGTTTTGCACAAGCGTTGGAGATGGTAGCTAGCTGCGTACGGCAAAACCCCAACTCTGACTGTGTAACTGTTGAGGCGCTCTTGTCTGTATTAGTGTAGTTGTCCTCAGTGGCGATGGGGGCGGCCTTCTCCAAGCCTAAAAAAAAAAAAACTACAAAAAAAACAAAATGTATATCTGAAAAAGCAGAGCAGGAAGATAACAAGTAGTAAGCATTACGGCAAGATAATAGAAAATGACAAACATTAAAAGTAGATAAGACCTGTTGGATGTGAACCCCCTCGACGGGGGGAGAGTGATAGAAAGAGAGACGATGGAGCCGCCCTCCTTTCCTTTTGACCTCTGCCCTTTCTTTTGCCTTGACAACGTGCCCCATGTGGTGATGTGAATGTGTGAAGACCGCCCTAGGTCCACCTTGGGTCCTTTATTGGCTTTTTAAGCGCATGTAAAACGTAAACAATTTAAGAAACTTTAAAAAAAAAAAAAAGGAAAAATAAGAGAAAATTAAGCCTTGCAATGATGATGTGGATGTGTTCTTTTCTCTTTCTTTTGCTTGGAAGAATCAAGATGGAAAAAGTGGATTGTTCATGTTATAAAAACTATAACTTTCGTTTAAGGTGGAACCTTTATCCAGTTCACCCCCTATTACAGAACCTCATGACCATGTTTTTTGTGAAGTGTTAGATGCTAAATAACAAAGTGGTACCTTTAAAAACAGATATTATATACCCTTGCATGTCGACCTATTTGGATGTTATGAAATGGAACTGCCTTGCAATCAAAGATATTTATCTACTACTACTACTAGGGACTTTGAAGTGACTCACAAGCAAACGGTTCTTTTTAGAATTATCATGGATTGATCTTGCATAAAAAACATATTTTTCATCCATACAGTATGTCCATGTTTCCTGTCCCTCTTACCATGTCTTACATTACAAGCCACCGCAATGTTTCACCAATGTTTTATGTATTCATTGGTTTTAGTTTTGATAGACAGAATCTGCAGTTAGTCCTGCTGTCTATGCTGCTATTGCATCTTGTTTTAAGTGTTGTCCTCAGAATTAGTTGTATTTTAGATTTTCCTCTGCTGGCTGCAACCATGGTTTCATACCTGAAACCATAATAGTTTAAATTTGAGTTTGACGTTTACTGTTGTTGTTTTTTGTTTTTTTATCAGTTGACCCCAGATCGTCAAAGAAACTTGTAGAGTGAAAGAACCTTGTTTTCAGCGACCAAACAAATGAAGGTGCTTATGAGAAAACATATACAAGGATTTGACATGGGATTACATCAGTTTGCCCAAATACTGCCATGTATATCACCAAATACAAGCGTTACAATCCCTTTTAATCTTGAAACAAATTTGGAAAAAAAATGTACAATTTATAAATGTAACAGATATACATGGATTTCTTGAATTTAAGTCAAGTTTTAGACCTTTTTGTAAATTTTCTAGATTGAGTTTTGTAAATGTTTCAGTGCCATTGCATCAAATGAAAGATACCTTGCTCATTGTCCATGGAGTTATCTAACCAGAGCTGTACAGTATGATGAATGTCCGTTGTTTCAACTTAGAGGGGGTATATTCACAACGTGTTTTCTGGACGCATTATGTAGTTAAGATTTTAGCTGTGGCAAATATGAGAAATCAGCATCAATTTAGCATTGAAGAAGATGAACATTATCCACTAAGATTAGCTTTGTAAGGTTGTCATTATGACATATCCCCCTTATCCTAGCAAGTTTAGATGAGCCAAGTTAATTCATGTAGCCAATGTATGTTGTGTCTAGATACCAAATGCTTCCCCTCATAGCCCTGTGTTAATTAGTAACGTAGGGCGAGCGTCCTGAACCATCGTTGTGAATCTGCCCCCCCACCGTGACATCCTGTGTTCCATTTATCCATGCCCCCATCCCTACCCCTGCAACAAAGGTCATCTGCAAGTACCCGCCTTGTGTTGCCAAGAGCGGCGATAAAGTTTCCACCTTCAAACGTTTTGTAGGAACTAAAAACGTCCTCCTAGCTCAGTGTTATAGCAGGTGTTACAGAAACATGCTAGAAAAGACTTTTACTAGACCATATTTGAGAGATAAAAAGAGTATCTTATCGAGAGATAAAAACGAAACCTGGGGGATATAAGGCGAGCTTCTCTAACTTTGTTATAATTAATTGTATACCTGTGTATGTAAATATAATGCATTCCTATTTTGCAGTCAAGAACAAAATACTATTTGTAATATAGAATAAACTTTATTATGAAACCAAGCATCTCATGATTGTATTTGCTTTTGTCAGCATGCACAGTAGGGTTGAGATGGCATAGACTTGCTGCCGGCTGAATGATTAATGACAACGGCCACTATTAAATTATTCTTCTGCAGAACAGCAGGTAAAAATGGAACACTATCGGTAATTGGAGGCCAAAACAAAATTATAACTTGAAATACTATTATTGACCACAAAATTTTCCCATGGAAGCACTATTTTAAATTGGCACCAAATAATCGTTGTCAGCAGGCTAGCAGGCAAAGGTAACCTGTAGTTATGACTACGAGTTTTCTCCTCGACTATTATCCTGTAAGCACACAAGTTTCTCATCAAGAGTTCCAGAACTTTCTCTTCACTGCTATGGTTTACTATGTTATAATCATGAAGGCAGCTCACATAACTAAACAGAACCTAATGCTCCAATCAAATTTGAGCATGCCGTAATAGCAGTTCAGCATACCATTTCAATGCTGTGTTTATATCATATAGTGGTAATGTTAAATATGTGTTCCCAATTTGGAGAACTCATCCACGCCACTCCTAATTGAAGCTGTAGTGAAACTGCCTTCAGTCCATCGCACTGTGAGGGGAAATGTGGCACAACATCCGCACACAGATAGTTAGAAAGGTTTTTTAAACTGCTGTTATGAAAGGCGTCAAGGCTTTAATGGATCAGCAATCAGGGAATACTCCAGGGAAATACGTGTACAGTTAACCACTTCAAATGTGCCAAATGAATGAGGAAACAGCAGCAGTACTTAGTAGAACCTGAACTAATCAAGCAGACCTGAAGCCATTTATGTGGATGAGGCAGATGTTGCCTTTGTATATGAAGCTAGAGGCGAGGTTCTCCTCTCTTCATCTCCACTATGTTCTGCACAATATGCATTTTGCAACTTTACTCATTTCACTCAAATGCACCCAGCGGCAGAGGAAGGTAACTGGCCAGGCAATTGGTTTTTAGGGGCGGGCCCTGACAATCTAAGTAATTTCTTTCATACTTTTTAATGCAACAACAGATTTATATTGAATAGTTCAATATTATGTAGGTTTATATGTTAACTGCCATGAAATTATATGTTTATTTACTGTATATTTGAATGATGACACTTAAAACTCGGTTCAGTCGATATGAATTAATTGTGACCCGATAGTGCAGCCTATTATTTATAAGAATGGCAAAGTATGTCAAAGTCGTGTAGTCTCACTCCGCTATTAAACCTTACAATTCATACACCAACAGTCTGAGGCCTAAGTCAGTTATTAGTGCAAAACAAAGTCACTAAAACAGCAACATGGTGACAGTTGCACCAGCACCATGGACAGCACTACACATCAAACAAGCAAGACTACACTCTCACATATCTATTACTCCTTATTGGCAAACATACACTGAAAAAGACCCAATATTTTTAACCACCTAAACACTGGATGACAATTCAGGAAAACAACTTACACATAAATGATATGACTAATATGATCGTGGCCTACTTACTACACTTCAGTGGCTCAGGCTGGGCCTAATAAAGCTGCAGCCGGCGTTTCAGCGTCACTCACGTTGTTACACACAACTCAAAACCAGTCTAGCGGATCACATATATCCAATAACAACAACAACAATAATGATAATAATAAATTTAAGAAATTACAACCCCCCCCCCCAAAACAATATATGATAATAACAATAATAGCCCGTACATAATGCCGGGTCTGCTCAAACTGTGCTCATTTCTTGATTTGTGGTCTAGTTAAAAGGCTCATCAGCGTAGTTGGCACACACTCCACCTATGGTGTTTCTCAGATAGTACAAAGACAGCTGCACATATTACTCAAAATCATCTAGTCTGAATTACTAGGACACACAGAAGGAATCAAAGAGGCAGAGGTAAAATAATAAAGATGGCATAAGAAGATCGATGGTAACAGGAAACGGCATTCTCAGCAGAAGCAGAGAGCGTTGTACTACGAAGCGTAGCAAACCGAACGACAGCCCACCGGGGCAGTGGGCCCACCACGCGCGTCCCTCCATCTGGCCGCATGGCCGAGTGGGTGAAGGGGACGCGAGATTGAATTGCCCCGGTGTCACCCTCCATATACTGACCACTGAACTGGGAGAAATGGGGTTGAG
>OMKK01029991.1:0-10166 GCA_900302305.1 Polymixia japonica | reverse complement strand
CTCACTAGTTCTCTCCCTCTCTCTCTCTCACTAGTTCTCTCCCTCTCTCACTAGTTCTCTCTCTCCCCCTCTCTCTCTCTGTCTATTTCTCTCCCTCTCTCTCTCACTCGCTCTCTCTCTCTCTCTCTCTCTCTCTCTCTCTCTCTCTCTCCCCCTCTCTCTCTCTCTCTCTCTCTCTCACTAGTTCTCTCCCTCTCTCTCTCACTAGTTCTCTCTCCAGTATTGGTGTGTTACAGGTTGTTTCTCATGTAGCACTTCTGCAGTCTGGTTGGTCATTACACCGCGGATGACATCATCCCTCCGGCTGTGACCTACTACAGCTACTACTACACCGGTTTTACAGGCACAGACGTCTGTTTCAGTCTGTTCTATAAATGTGTGCTTATTCCTCATTTTTTTTCTATTATGTTTTTATTTCAATGAATTGGATGGTTCCAAGGAGCTCTAGAAGTCAGTTAGTGGGGTTGTGACGTGTTGTGACCAGTTTTTAGCAGATGAACAACATGCTTCTCACAAGTTCTACTACGCTGAATTTTTCTTTTTCTTTTTTTTTTTTTCTTCTTTTTTGAGGGGTGAAGAGCTATTCATGCCTATTTACTCAATATGTGTTTGTGTGAAAACTTTTATTTTGAATCTTAAATAAATAAAATATCACCTCTCGTAAATGTCAACTGAACTTTATGGATGCTTTTTTAAGAGAGATGTATTAAGACAAGTGAGAACAGAGACTGACGTTACCAGCAGCCACCAGCCAACTGTAATGACTAGCCTACTTGGCTGTATATTACATTAATAATATATTATGAATATCTTAATATTAAATTGGCTGATGCTATCCTGCCTTTAGCTGCCAATGTGGCCAACAGTGATGTTGCACTAAATAAAAAGGTGACAAACAACCATTTTTCCTTAGAAATCCTTTTATAACTTGTATCATTTTAAATATGGTGTATGCCATTAATATACATATCCTATAAATACAAATTCCATGAGGAATTTAAATAAAAATAAATAAAAAGAGGCTTTAGCCTCCACTACAGAGAAGCTCGTATTTCATTGAAACCGGATAAATGCAACATACTTTTATCAAAATGTATTTTTCTGTTATTGTTATAGACAAAATTATTAACTGAACTGAACTTATGACTATTGTATGACTACAAAGGAAAACATGGGGAAAAAAACCTGCACGTTTTTAATATATGGGTGTGTTTTTCTCGCCAAAATAAAGAAATAGGCCACTTCATACCATTGTATACATATCTTAATACTCATCACATTAATTCGGTATTTGGGCACCATATGGATGAGAAATTACTATTGCTTTGTCGTTTAATTGCTCTCAATTGTAGCAACCTGTCTCTGGATCATGGCATAACAAAAAAAGGTAAAACACTGGTTTATTATTCTATTTGACCTTTCTACTCACAAGCTTACAGTGGTTTTCCTACAACGGAGCTGGTGAACTGGGCTGCAGCATCACTGACGTAACTACGACCATGTGCAACGTGACTGGAGCATCACGTTACACTGGAGGCTGCTGGAGCAAAGACCTTCGAGGTTAAATACCACGATGGCTCACACGCCATTCAGTCTATGGAAACCCTTGTCCGCTAAGGCGGAACCAAAAATGGCGGAGAGTAGGGCGGAAAATCATCTGTCTACAATTGTATGAAAATATGAATGTCATTTAGCAGTGTAGCCACAGATAATATGTACAGCAGCTCATTTATGCAAGAACCTCGTGGAAATTATTTTGTAATATATTGCTGACATCGCTCAACACCGTACTACGCATGCGCAAAAGGGAACATCTGCTAAACAAAACTGATTTTTAATCATTTAAATATGTGTCTATGTCTCATACCGCTAACTGTAGCTTACTAAGACCTTAAACATTATGCTGTTTGGCTAAATAAAATAAAAAATATATATATTGGATCAAATGTGAAACTCCCAAGACCGTTACTTGTTTGACTCCCAGTCAAACAAGTAACGGTCTGTTTAACGGAATTTTAAGAGAAGACGGAAGTAGCCGGAGGTGGAGCCTTTCGCTTCACTTGTAGCCTTTCTGTAAGCCCCGCCCAATCACTCCACCCACAACAGCGAACCCAGCCAACCCTACCCGCTAGATTTAAACGGAGAAAATCATTCGAGAATGAACAAGGACACCCGAGCCGGGAGGAGCCAAGTTACTTCGAGAGAAAAAAACTGACCAGGGCGAATAATTTAACTATTTACCTTTACAGGGCATCAGATGTGTTTGCTTCGAGATCTTTCATGTTCATAAGTTCACCGTTCAGTTGTACAAAATGAGACTTAGATCTCGAAATAATACGAGAGGGTGTTCGTTAGTAGGAAAGAAAGACGAGCGGCCGTCGAGAGGAAGGCCGAGGAGAGCGGGGCTAAGGCCTGAAAACCTGCTTCAAAACAAGGTAACTCGATTATTTAAATCCAGATCGTTGACTTTGTAGTCTTGAATAAAGCGAGTGTGGAAAGGTTGTTGTTCGTAAGGTTTATATTTTTGGTGAGAGCTAGCTAGCTAGCTGATTAAGTTATCGCTACCATAACAAAGCAGTACGCATGCGCAGTCTGGACACTGGAATTTATCAGCCTTTAACTTTTCTTTACTTTCTACACAAAAAGTTGCAGATTCGTAGAAACGGGGTGATCATCCTTAGTTTAAATGTTAATTGCGTGACAAATGACAAACAGAGCCGCAATGATCACCGTTATATCGTCATGTTACAGGGTTTTAATAAAAATATTAATAATACATCAGATTTATATAGCGCCTTTCCTAGTGCTCAAAGCCGCTTTACAACACAGGATAAAACAACTTTAATAGAGAAATATAAAGAAAAAAGGTGAGAGAGAAAAGAACTTCATGGGTTGAAAGCAAGGGTAAAAAGGTGGGTTTTGAGGGCTTTCAAATGATGTGTTATCTGGGCGTGTTAATGGACAACACACACACAGCGGATATAGATTGAATGGGTGTTACCACGTTCATGGGGGTTTTGGTGGAGTTTATCTATCTGACTCCAAAGCCCCAACACGTGGTGTCTGGCAGGGGATTGATGCTGCTGCTGGGATTAAACATCCCAGTGAGGGAGGAGGGGTCTGCTAAATGGGTCACTAGGGCGCACACACCCTCTGGTTATCCTCAACGCGTTGGTCCTCTGAAATATTGAAGCCGGCAAGGTTTTTATTGAATCCGACACACTCGGCTCTTGAATAACACAAAAAACGTTTTCTTTGTTAACTCGCTGCAAAGTAGTTTACAAAAACCGACGCGTTTTGGCACACAGGCCTTGATGTATGTATGTATGAACAGATGTATGTAAATGCAACACATCACATCTGCTGTGTCCTTTAATAATATTGACATCCAAATTCGAAACCAAGTTCAAAATGAGTTAAAGATTTTTGCAAGTTCAGTCTATAGTTATTAAAATTGTGGTTGTTTTATTTATTGTAAAGCACTTTGGCTCACCTGCGGGTTGTTGTAAAGTGCTATATAAATAAAGTACATTTACATTTACATATTCAGTAGTGGTGGGCCCTCATTGTGTGTACCAGTGTATGTTCAGGTGAAGACTACCAGAGTCATGGGCCGTTGTCCCTGAGCTGGCGGCTCCTCTGTCCAACTAGACTGTTGTCATACATGGGTCAAGTGGCCACTGTAGATGGACTTTCAAAATTCCTAAGTAGATATACCATCACAGTTTAAATTTCAAGCTGTCGTATGAACTCTTTGAAGCATCATATTATAATGGCAGATGCTGAGAGCAGCCTGCTGTTGAAAGTTCGGCCAGAGTTGTTTTATTCTGTTGTGATGGCTCCATTATTTTGGTGCAGGGTGACGACACCTCAGACCTAGACTCCTCCCACTCGGATGACGACGTCCCCACTGCGACGCCGCGACCTCTGGCCCGGGGCCGAGCGAGGAAGAGAGCCATCGCCGTAGACACGGATGACGCGGGCGCAGGTTGGGCCCAGCAGATCACAAGATGTCCTCCATTTAGGGGGGGAAAAACGTTGCTTTTGTTTCCTGTTTGTTTGGTTTCCTGATCGCCTTCCTGTCATCTCCTAGATTGTGCCTTCATCACTCCGGTCAGGCCCGCCATGCGGCACCACCGCGTACTAGCGGAGGTCGGCCTGGCCTCGCCTCGTAACGCCACTTCCAGAAACCTCTACTCGCCCATTGTGCGCTTCCTCACGCCCAGCAAAGAGAGTGAGTACTGCAGCGGCTACCGCGGTTTAACCGCCGGTGTCTTTGTTTTCCCCGCTCGGCTTCACAAGTCACGTGTACTGTCCATCGAGGCCGTGCAGGACGGACTCTTCGCATCATCTCACACCGCTTACGTTTGGTGTGCTTCCTCTGTCCAGACACGAAGACTCCCGGTCCTGGGAGAGATGTGCTGATGAGTCCGGAGCAGTGTGTGTTCGGCTACGGCTCCATGGGCCTCCTGGCCGGGGACGAGGATAACGACGACATCTTCAGTCCGTAAGTGTTTCCTCGCCTGGTTTAGTACAACGATCACATGTCCCTGTTGACTTGGGCAACAACCCAGATATCCTAATCTGGTTTCTCAGAGTCGGCATGGATCATTTGAGTTTGAATTTTAATGGGGTGTGAACTTTAAACTGGTATAAGATGAAATCTAGATTGTTTCTTACTTGAGCATCCACTTGTATATGCTTTAATTGCCAAATAAACTAGTTAATGAGACAACAGGGATTTGGTGTGCTTATAAAAGCATAACTTTAGGGTTAGTGTTTAGGGTTACTTTCAGTAAGATGGTCACTCTAGCATTGGTGAGGTGAACTACACTAACAAACCAAAACAAGAAGCTGTTCCTGCTGGTTTAGGCTGAGGGGAGGAGCTACGTGTTGATGGACAGGCTGAGGGGAGGAGCTATGTGTTGATGGACAGGCTGAGGAGAGGGCCTATTTGGCGGACCGTCAAAACAAAACAAAGACCAGGAAGTAGAGAGAAACGGCACCACTGAGACACGGTGAAAACAGAGAGGGGAAGCTTCCAGACCATCACTGTTATACTATATTTATATATGATATTAACACAGATAACACTATTTTAATGTTTGGTGCTGTGACTTGGTGATGTTATAGGGTTTGGTTTTAGCCTGTAACGTAGTCTGGGCCAGGCCTGCTGCTTGGACCAGTTTACTTTTTCTTGTGTCAACTTTCACACCGACTTTCCTTTTTCTTTCTTTATCGAGGGAAAGTTTACTGAGCACACAAACTCGTTTTTTCAACACCACCCTGCCCAATACTTCACCCAGATATAATCATTCCTTGGAGCTCCACTGTAGTAGTGGGGAATTGGGTGTCCTGCTTGAGGGCACTTCAGCAGTCATTCTCGGGGGAGGGGGGTTTTCCCAGTCAGCGTTCTAACAACAGTGTAATTTTCCTTCCAGCTTCGCCTTCATCAAGAACATTCCGTCGCGTTCCCAGCAGTCCAAACCCTGTCTCCAAGACATTCCACCCAAGACCAGGAGCACACCGGAGGCCACTCTGGTGCTGGACCTGGTGAGTCTGACACTCTGCTCCACGCCGAGCCCTCTGGTCACTGGCTCCGGTTCACTGAGGTGACTCTTGTCCGCGTGTTCTGTGTTCCTAGGACGAGACCCTCCTGTTCAGCTCTCTGAACGTGATCGAGGACGCAGAGTACACCTTCCAGACCACTTTCCAGGACCATCAGTACAAGGTGAGCTCAGGGGCTCGGCGCCTGTCCGGGGTTCATCTCTTTAAATGGAAGACATACAGAGGAGATCGCTTAGACGTACTTTTCAAGTTTTTATCTCGAATGAAACCAAACAAATATTGAATTGTTCACTTTACTTGTTTACATACGTTCATTTATTTTAGGCATTTAGCCAAAATTCTGATCCAGATCACATTAGAGTGAGTTCAGCAGTTCAGTAAACTGCAAATCCTAGATAACTAATGTTACAAGCAACCATCAGTAAGGAGTTCAAGGGTCAGAGCCGCAATGTAACGTAAAGAGTTCCTCTTTCACTGGAACGACTGTGTGATGGAGAAGGGCCGGGTGAAGACAGAAGAGCTGGGAAGGAACAGTATAAACTTCTTTATCCATTAATTGATTTATTCATTTTCACTCTCGCAGGTATACTTGATTCTGCGACCGTACGTGAAGGAGTTCCTGCAGTCTGTGGCGAAGGTCTACGAGGTTGGTTTTATTCTTTGCTTGCTTCACAAAACGTCTTTTTCTGCTATTAAAAAAAATAAGGCTTTCCGTTAGTCTGTGCGGGGACTGCTCTGTACTGCACTGTGTTTTTACATAAAGATATTCATAGTATATTTACATTTTATGAAGAGATTACTGTTCACATAAGCCGGTCTGACGCCTTAATGAAACAACACATTATTTATACTCTATATATAGGATCGAAGGGGAGAGTATATCGATCCTTGCACTTGTGAAAACACACAAATGTCTCGCCTCCGTGAATGTTTTCTGTCGACATATTGTCGTTTCATATGTGAAACTAAACAAAACAGTTTCTGCGTCCCGTCTCCATCGCCGCATTTTTTCTATTTGGGTAGAATCGGTTCCAGCTGCTGTTTGTGTTCCGTTACAGATGTTTGTTTATACGTCCGCAAAGAAGGAATACGCTGAGAAGATCCTGGACATCCTGGACCCGCAGAAAAAACTATTCCGGTATGCCTTCCTAAGACCTGGTTCTATTTGTATTTCATACACTTTTGTTTCCATAACCACAGAGTCATGTACCGTGTCAAGTTTATTGGGTGCAGCCAGCTAGCACCAGGTGGTAGCACCCTGCTGGCTATTTGTGACGGGCACGTTGTCAGTTCTGGGATGCTGTTTTATTCACCGTTGTTCTGCGACATCTTTGGACCAGCCTGCTAGTTGAATCGGTCAACCGCTAGTTGGCTGTTGTCCTGCGTCCTCTCACTCTCTGGGTTGTTGCACTGCTCTCAGTAAACCCTAGACACTGTCACGAAGAGCAACTTAAGTTGCTCATCAAGAGTGACTTATGGTGGCAAGAGTAGATTCCTAGATGGCCTACATCACCCTAGAACCATCGTGTCTGATAGACGTGTGCTGGTTGAAGCAAGCTTGACGTCCTGCATTCAGTGGCCCTGGCACAAGGAATAACACAGCGCCCCGAGTTACTGACATTACTTATTTTGTCCATTGTAACATTTAGTCAAACTGTAACTGAATCCCCAATCGCCTGGCTAGTTGCTTTATAACATAAACTGTGGCCATGTGTCTCGCTGTGTCTGTCAGAACGAGTGTGTACCATTGTTTTTCTTTGGTGTGTGGTATTAACTTGCCCGAGGTCTGTCTGTCAGAGCCCCGTTGATTCTTTCAAGCCTTTTCTCTGTTTGTGGAAATGAAATGTATACTCTGAAGCCCAAACATCAGAATTGCTTTATTTAAGGTACATGTACACAGTGTTTATGTGTTGACTGCACTGATGCAGACGAGGACGACATAACGGCACGGGACCGCGCATGTTTTAAAATGCAGCCCGGCTCTTCCACATCTAGACCTGTTATCTAACATCTTTTTTCATTTCCTTTTTGTGAAGGCATCGCTTGTATCAGGAGCACTGTGCCTGCATTCTGGGTCACTACGTCAAGGACCTGGGCGTGCTCCAGAGGGACCTGGCCAAGACGGTGGTTCTGGACAACGCGCCCCACACCTACCCATACCATGTAAATACTATACATACCATGTAAATACTACTACCATACCATGTAAATATTATACATACCATGTAAATACTACCACCCATACCATGTAAATACTATACATACCATGTAAATACTACTACCATACCATGTAAATACTATACATACCATGTAAATACTACTACCATACCATGTAAATACTATACATACCATGTAAATACTACTACCATACCATGTAAATACTACTACCATACCATGTAAATACTACTACCATACCATGTAAATACTATACATACCATGTAAATACTACTACCATACCATGTAAATACTATACATACCATGTAAATACTACTACCATACCATGTAAATACTACTACCATACCATGTGAATACTATACATACCATGTAAATACTATACATACCATGTAAATACTACTACCATACCATGTAAATACTGTGTCCTCACGTGGTTATATTCCTCGCCACATGGTGACCTAGAGGATGTGTTATTGGTTTGTTTTGATGAGAGGTCATGTCTTGTACATGGTAGATTAACCATTCATTCATTTCCATGTTCTTTTACTGCCCATTGTTATTGAACACCTCGTAGTGTTATTTTATTTTATTCTGCATCTCTTGTTGTTAACCCAGCAGTTATTCCAGTTTAAATGCTTTTCCTCCTGTGTTGTTCCCTATACTGTCTGCTGCGACAAAGTGATTTCCCCCTCCGGAACAAATAAAGTGAATTTAATCTTGTCTTGCTGTGTAGCTGATGAACACGGTTCCCATCAAGAGCTGGTCTGGAGAGCGAGAGGACAGAGAGCTTCACAGATTAATCCCCTACCTGGAGAAACTGTCTGGGGCTGTAAGTAACTCACCAGCTTCTGTTAGTTATTACATATTTATTTCATTTGTTTATAGTTGGAGAGGCGGGGTGTTTCTTTGGCATATTTGGGTTTCTGTGTCCTTGACGGTATGTAGAGATGAGAGCTCGGCCTGTCTCTTCCTCCTCTCCTGGGATAAAAATGCGCCTTGCTTATTTAGTCAAATAAACTTTTCTCCTGAGCTCTTACTTCTTTGCGTGGCATGTTTCTATATATGATCATTCCTCTGCTCTGCTTTGGGAGCTCTGTGCTACAGCTAGCTACAGCCAAAATATACCAGCGCTTGGCTGGTGGTCCCACCCAGGACACGGCCCACTGAGACTAACTTAGATACTCCTCATTTTTTACTGTGGGTTTATGTTCTCTTATTTATTTTTTTTACAGGATGATTTTCCCGAGGTGTTGAAGAGAAGGAAGGATCATTTTCACAGGCTGCTGTCGGAGGACTGAAGGGACACACCCGGCTGTTGAACTCTCTCAGATCCTGACTGACCTCTTTGCTCTTTGGGCAAAGTGGCAGAATCCAGTTTGAGTTTGATAACTTGAAGGCGATGCTTTGTGGCATAGTCAAGCACCTTTTGTCTCTTCCCTAATGACTTTTTAAGACATTTAAAGCGGTGTGGTATTTCAAACATGCAGTGGATCATTTGTCACCGAAAACCGTTTTCCCAGGCACCCTTCAACTGAACAATAAACCCCTGACACGTGTGTGTAATTATAAGGGATATGTTGTTTATAAGCATTTTAATTTATTGATGTGATAAATCAAAGGATGTTACGTGTATATATTTTCGATATGCTTTTTTATTGTTTTAAAATATAAAAATTCTGTAAACTAATGGACAAATAAAACATTTGCTCTTTTGCTGGCATCTCGGCTATTTCGCATTTGGCGGGTATATAATATTATTGATATTAGTTAATTCTGTGCAATTATATTGATATTGTTCTGCATTTTGTCACACCTCTGCTCCAAAGTATGTGATGTATACCATGATTGACAAACTACAACTGAACAAAAGCGACCTGGAGAATCCCCCCTTCCTCCTCAACCTTCCTCCTCCTCAACCTTCCCACCGAGGCTACAGTGAAACTCTATTCCGTCTCGCATCAGGCCCCTCGGCACATGTGTCCGGAGCACAAAGGCTGCTTTTGTCAGCGGCACTATTCTCTTACCTTTTCCCTGAAGTTTCAGCGTGTCTTACAAATCACCTAGTGGAGGACTGGCACCTGGGCACCACTAAACCACTAAACCCACACCAGAAACACGAGAGACAAACGCTTAGACCTGCGGACTAGTGGTTTTGTTGCAGAGATCCGAGGGATCATTGACCCCAGGTCTCACACACAGTATGACCACAAGCACAGCAACTAACAACAAGCATGTCTACATCTTTTATTTGATCTTTTAGAAAAGCCAACGTGGGGGGAAAAAAAACTTTATAGGGTTGTAAATGTGAAACCACAAGACGAATTGAATGTAAATGTCTGCTTCGTACGGCTGATCACTTCATGCCTTTCTCCAGGTGAATGGATGCCAATCTGGAATATTTTTGGAATAATTTCTTTTGAAAA